>JAODLI010048792.1:0-16775 GCA_027575585.1 Percopsis omiscomaycus | reverse complement strand
CTCAGGAACATGGACTCTCTCACACTATTCAAATCAAGACTAAAAACTCACCTTTTCAGAATTGCATACCCCACATAGCAATCCCATTGTCTTTTTTATGTTTCTTGGTGTTTTTTTAATGTTCTTACTGTTTTTAATTTTGTACTGTGTCCTCGAGTGCCCAGAGAGGCGCCTTCAAATAAAATGCATTATTATTATTATATTACAATACCTTGTAGATTAACCACCTGGTCCACCTGGACATATGCTATAAGAACCGCAATACTTTGCAATGGGAATAGCCTGTAAGTGACAAATGAAATAACAAAGTGCTCTTTTAATTATAAGTACTAATAAAAATAAGTACTAATCAGTAATAGCATTTATGAGAGGTAATAACAAGGGCCAAATTACTGTCTAGCCCAGCACATAGCGCTTAGACCTCAGGCAAAAATGGTTGGTTGCTGATATTTCAGCAGGCTCTCATGGCTTTGACATTAGCCCCATTAAATGATTGCGCAAAGGTGTAAGATGTTTTCAATAATCCTGACTGTTGAATGCTCAAACAACGCCAAACAACGTTGTGTGCAGTACACACAACACCAGCTTATCCTACTTTGTCATGACTATTTTGGACAGTCACCAAACTCAGTAGATTGCGCAGAGGTTTGGAGAATCACTGGCTATTTGAGGCAGAGCAGCCGAGAAAGAGACAAAAAGAGATCTCCAGACAGAGGTGTTAGCTCACGAGCAGACAGCAAATTCTCCCCAGTGTACAGTTGACTCCCTAGGTGAATTAGTTGTCAGCAAATTGTTGCTGGTATTCATAGAGCCTCAAGGCAGAAGTTATGTCCCAGGCGATAACCCTATAAATCAATGCAAAGTGAGTGCAGACCATTTCAGAGAACTCTTAAAGACTGGCATGTTCCGTGGGGTGTGGGGTGTGCTGGTATCTGGGTATTTGCTCATTCTTGGTAGCACAGCAGCAGATTGGGGGTGGATTAGTAAAGTACAGTATGGAGCCTTGAATTGGGGCCCTGGGGAGCTCTTTTAGGGGTCAGTCAAGGGCAGGCCGAGTCATTTAGAGGTTTTCTTCTGCAGATAATCCAATCAGAAATGTGGAACTACCTCACAACAGTGATGAAAGAAGGGTCAAATTAAAGGTCTATCTAAAGCTAGAAGACACGTACTGTATATGAAAAATGTACAGTATATGTATACTCTATGTTGCTATGTTTGCGTTACTTTGCAATGTTTCTGATCAACTCTAAATTCAGGCATATGGTAAATAATATATACTATATAAAGACTTTATATTAAAAGACATGACCTAATAATGACTGCATTAGATCAATGTAGATCTATCGAATCCAATAGCAAAAAAACCCAATTGTACTGTTGCATTTAGTAGTCATCAAGTCCACAAAGAAACTACATTAGAGAAAAACATAATGTATAAAAAATGTTACCCAGTACAGTAATATCTGCAGGGATTATACAGTAAGAAGATATGCAATAATTTTGACATGTATTGGGAGGAACAACAGTGCCCCAACTCTGTTCCCAGAAATACTGCTAGTCCATTAAGTCAGTAGTGGAATCTCTCCCATGGGTTTTGAATGTGGGACTAGTTATGTCAGAAAGGATGAAAAATCCTTATTTAGCAGAAAGTAAAAGTAAAAAATATATGGATCACTGTCACAGAGGAAAATACATATGAATGAGTAGTGGCATGATATTTATAAGCTTCAGTGTTTCTGACTGAGACATTTTCACCTCCTGGAATTACAGTAGGAATTTAAGGAGGCCGTAGTGGAATAGAATGGGATTCTATCAGTATTGAATTCACTGTGTTTGTAGACATGTTATTTTCTCTTATCATCAAATCTTCCTTCCTCCGTAAAATATACCTCACACAACTAATGGTGGCCATGGGGCTAATGACGCTCTAATGTTGTGGGATATGGTGCAAGTTCATTAATCTTTGTCACCAAGTACATCACACCAGCCAGAAGCTGCCCAAGGGCTTCAGCCAAACTGACGAAGCAACTGCCTCTGACTGTTGTAACATAGGGGTAAAGGAGGACATTAAATGAGAGACACGGGGACATTTCTATTTAATGGAGAATGGCTTCATGGAAGTTCGGGGAGCGGTTCAATGAGGCCACATCTTTAGAACAACTCTCCTTATAGGATAAGGCCTGTATAATTAGTTTTCCCTTGCTATTTGCCTGTATAAAACCATGAAAAGCAGCATGTGTTGACGGTAATACCACTTTGAATTAAAAGAAACCCACAATCCAAAACTACACACACACACACACACACACATAGAAATGCATTTGGTAAACACTAAATTAACCTATCAAGTTAAATTAGAGAAGATTCTTCTTAATTACAGCAGGGAACGGTTTTAACGGTGGGGGTTATCAGTCACACACTAAAGCCAGGAAGCTGGCCAGTACTACCACACTAATACAGTAGATACTGCATAGCCCCTGAACAACAGCAGCTAGGGGACCAAGACCCATTTACTCCCAGTAATCCATATCCATTGTGGGAAGCCTTCTGATTTCACAAGTGACTTAGGGTATATCCAATATGAAAGGTATATACATGTAAATGTGTTTGTGATTCATGTGGCACTTTATAGTGTCTTAAACATTATTTATTGGACATCTTTTGTATTTCTTTTCTGTTTTTTGTTAAACATACATTTCATTAGAATTCAAGTAGAGGAGCAATGTACTGTAGCATGCATCACAATTTCATTGCAGGCATATAACCACAGTTAATGTGTTTAGAAAAAGCATATACAGCAAATAATAATAATAATAATGAATAATGTATTATTGTTTATATATAATTTTTGGAAGATATTCACTTAAAACTGCAAAGATTTGGTTGTGTCATAGCCACATGATACAGCAATCAAATATATTCTCTCATTAGTCTTTCTGTAACACACCAATTTATCAGTGATCAGTGGATATTTTAGAGATTTAAGAGCTTTTGCATTAGTTTTAATACTGCAATGAACACTCACTTCAATATAATCAAGATTAATTGCAGAGTTTCTTTATGTTCATTATGAACACAACATATACACAATTTATAGATGGCTGTTGTAATGCTGAACTTAACATGTTGTATATGTGTTCTATAAACACGCGGCTCCTTACATAACAGATGATTTAAAGGTCCACTAAGCAATGTTTTAGACCAAATAACAAAACAAAAAACACAATATAAATAAAAAATGGATATACAGTATATAATCTGAAATATGTTTTAAGCCATGTACACTCATGTGAGATGGAGATTAAGGTACAGAATGAGCTATTTCATTCTACATATGTTTACCGACAGGGTTAGCACTGGCACAGTTGCACCTACACCAGTAGGTGTCAGTATACAGTCCAATACCTACAATTTTTTTCATTGGAAAACTGCTTAGTGGACCTTTAAGTAAACAATATAACATTTTTCTTAACTCCAAGAAACAGGTCATCAATACCGACATTATTTCTTGATTTACATTCAATATTTCAGCAGAGTCCACAATAACTGTATTTCACAAAGAACCAATTCGTTTTTTTCGTAAGAGTTTACCAGTCACTCTCTTACCAGTCATTCTAAAACGTTAAAAAGCAGATTGCAGTTTCCCTCCTGTGCTTCCCTTCACAGGTTGAGGTATTTTCTAGAAGATAAGCCTCACTTTATCACTCCCCAGTCAGATCAGACCCGTGATCTTGCGATCTTAGCAGTGGAGGATCTTAATGAAAGCCTTTCTGAACTCAACGTTAAAGGTGGTGTATATGATAGGATTGACGGCACTATTCACGTAGCCCAGCCAAGTGAAAGCATTATACATCCCAGCAGGAACCTTGCATTTGGTGCAGTGGGTGTTCAAGATGTGTGTGATGAAAAATGGTAGCCAGCATATGATGAATACACCTAGGAAAGAACAAAAAGAAATAAATCCATTATGCCAGACAAATAGCACCTTTTTTTGACACGTTTTTTGAAAATTGCTAGATTTGGATTGACAATAGATCGACAATTGTGGATTTATACATTTGAAGATGGACTTTAACTGACATCCTAACAGACATCCATCTTCCTGGCAACTCCTTTCCTTTTGTTGCGTCATTGTCTGGCTGGTTGTTGCCTCCCGACTCGCTTTGAAAGGAAGTCAAGGCTGGAAACTCAGCTGCCACTAGCATGCATAAAGAAACTGCCTAAATTATACAATAGAGTATTGCTACACTGTATAAAATTACAAAAGTATTTGTTTTGCTTTATTCCAGAAAGCTTGGATGTCATTCACTGAACAACTAAATGTAATTGTTTATTTGCATGTCATATGTGAAAACATCACATAAGTACTGTATGCCAAAAAGGCTGAAATATCTATTTTACTTTCACACAGACCAATTGCTATGTGCTCTCTCACTCATTTGTTTGCATTCATTGTTAACGGTGCAGTAGGTAGTATTTTAGAGTTTCAATTTAGTGTAATTTCTTAGAAATGCCATAGACATCCGTCAGCTATCAGTGAGTGAAATGCTCTGTGAGAATATAGATAGTCTCTATATAAGTCGATTTAGATTTTTGACAGCACAAAAATAATTCTGACCAATCAGGGCCTCTTTACCCTGATTTTACGAATCTACCTTGCCAGTCAATCAAATAAATGTGCACACACAGCTACAACAGGGTTGTCAATGGCGCTTCGCAATGGCAGACCAACAGGCTCCAGAAGCCGCCTATATCATAGCCAGTGATTTTAACCACGCAGATTTAAAGGCAGTTCTCCCGAAATTTGAACACATCAAATGTGCTACCAGGGGGAAAAATACACTAGACAAGGTTTATTCAAACATTAAGAATAGTTTTAGGTCAACACCACTACCACACTTGGTCATCACCTATCCATAGTCCTAACCCCAGCATACCTAGGGTTAACCCTAAACCTAACCCTAACCCTAACCCTCACCCTAACCCTAACCCTCAGGAGAAAAGCTCAACCCACCACGAAGACTTTTAAGACATGGCCAAAATGTGAAGGAGCTTCCTTGTAGCTTTAAAATTACTATTTGGAACTAGTAATTTTAAAAGCTACAAGGAAGCTCCTTCACATTTTTGAGGATCAGAACTTGGAGGAGTATACATCAACTGCACTCTGCTAGATACATAACTCTGTGTCACCACGACAAACACATCAGGGTGTACCCCAACCAGAAGCCCCAGACTATAAGGAGGTCCTTGAGGAGGTCAAAACCCTCCTCAAGGACCGTGACACCACCAACAGGTCCGGCGTCAGAGCCCTATAGAGCGTTGCTGGAGGCAACCTGGAGGCATCACGGAGGCTAAAGCGGCCTACAAGAGGAAGATTTAGGACCCCTTCACCAACAACGACCCAAGGAGGGTGTGGCAGGGCATCCAGCACATCACCAACTACACGATCAGCAAATCGCACGACGGTGACAGTGAAAACTGTTTCTCAAATGTTTTCTTTGCTCTATGAGGTGAACGCAGCGGAGACAGACACGACACCTCCACCACCCTCTAACAGCCACATCCTCACTGTGCAGGAGCATGAAGTGAGGGTGACGGTGTGAGAGGAAGGGTGCTGAAGGAATGTGCAGACTAGCTCTCCGAGGTCTTCCTGTCCCTGTTCAAATCCATCATCCCACCTTGCCTGAAGTCTACCACAATCATTTCACTGACGAAAAAGAGCGGCCTCAACAACTACCGCCCAGTCGCCCTTACACTGGTCATCATGAAGTGCTTCGAAAGGGCGGGTTCTGCAGCACATCAAAGCCAGCCTCCCACCCACCTTCGACATATACCAGTTGGCCTACAGACCAAACAGGTCTACAGAAGATGCCATCGCCACTGCCATCACACAAGGGGATCTATGTAAGTATGCTTTTCACTGACTTCCGCTCAGCCTTTAACACTGACGTCTGTTTTAACACAGACTGGTCACTAAACTTACTGACTTAGGACTTTCCCAACCCCCCTGCCACTGGATCAAGGACTTTTTGACTAACTGCCCTCAGACTATTAGACTAGGCCCCCACCGGTGCCCCAAAGTACACTCTGTACTTTGGGGACTGTACACTCATGACTGTGCCCCCATACATACACAACATACAGGGAGGAAGTCCAAAGACTGGCAACGTGGTTTTCAGAGAACAATCTCCTCCTGAACTCCTCAAAAACACAATAACTTAAAATAGACTTCCAGAAGTGTAGTGCAGACCCCGATCCACTATAACAGTTTCTACCCCAGTGCAATAAGAGAACTGAACACTGCCTAACTCCGGCACTGACTGTTTGGGACCTGTGGGACTGTCAGTACTACAATACTTGCAGTTACATTTAAAAAACAGATGTTTACATTTTCAACTGCACCTTTGTATGTATGCATTCCTAATTGCACTACAAGACATTATGACCTCTCACAGATGAGGTGAATAACGCTAATTGTTTCATAACAACGGACGCCAAGTTTTAGGATATATTAGGCGGTAAGCAAAAAGTCAATTCTCAGTCAGTCGTCAACATGTTGGATGCAGGAGAAATGGTACAAGTACTACTGTGGCACAAGTCGCAGAACATTGTAATGATGGTGGCGGGAGGATTGTGTCCCAACACACAGTGTGTATACAGTACTAATCTAGCACTAATCTATAGGACCAAACAAAATAAAGTAAGTTGATCAATGAGAATGGATCAACTGACCGAGAACAATGGCTAACATCTGAGTGGCTTTCTTCTCTTTCTGCTGCGAAATCTTCCTCTTGCTCATGGTTTTGAGGGAGGTCTGGGTTTTGCCATTGGGCAAGGCCTGCGTCTGGAAGGCTCTCGTCACCACAGGCGCCGGATCCACCAGGACCTCCTTGGCAGTGTCTCCGTTCCTCTCTGATTTTATGCCCCCCTCAGGCGCGGCCGGGGGGGTCGAGGTAGGGCTAGCGTTGGCTTTGCTGGGCATCAGTAGCTGGTGGCTGGTAGCTGGTGCTTCACCAAGACCACACTGTTGCTTCTTCTGCTTCTGGCTGCTGCTGCCGCTGTTGTTCAGCTCGTCCAGCTCCAGGTCCTCCCCCTCGTTCGCTACCTCTTTGATGAATATCTGCGATGTTGAGGTGATAAACAGGGAAAAATACATGGAGTCATGACATTTGTTAGAGTATATAGGAAATAAACAGACATTAACATTCATTCCCTTCTTTCTCCTTTCACCTCTAATTTCTACGGTTCA
This sequence comes from Percopsis omiscomaycus, assembly GCA_027575585.1. Taxonomy (NCBI): domain Eukaryota; kingdom Metazoa; phylum Chordata; class Actinopteri; order Percopsiformes; family Percopsidae; genus Percopsis; species Percopsis omiscomaycus. Next base: position 9,526 of record JAODLI010048792.1, on the reverse strand, counting down.
AAACAACGTAAAAATTATGCAAACATACAATATGTCATTCGACTACTACTAGATGACCACAAGGCTACTAGATGTACTAGATGTTAGTAGCAAGACAATACAAACAACTCCTTGGACTATGGGGTCTCCAGTTATTTAAGGCTGGTAGGTAGCTGTCTTAAACAAGCACACATATTCGGCTGCAAAAATTCCATCACTTCAAATCTAGCCCGTAAAGCGCTGCGCACTCGTTGCTGTGTTGCTAAAGTGAGATTATGTTATGTGGGAGGTACCAGATTCTGTTCCAGCAAGACCCGGCACAAATTAAGGACTGATTAAGAAGCTTGTTTGGGTCTGCAGCTAGAGGATAAAGATGTTTCGGCAATATTTGCTCAATTTATCATTACGTATATGTTCAAGAGAAGATGGGTCTAAAAGTGTAAGAAAACCTCCATTTGACACCGTGCTAAATATTTTTACAGTGAAAACAAATAATGACCACTGGTAACCTTTTTAGGAAACAACTAAAATCAAATATTTTTGTAAACCCACCACTTTCTTCTTGTTGATGGAAAAACTCCCATTAGATTTAACAATCATAGTGCACAGTCTCACATCCTCTGGATGAGTGCACTTATCCTGGACAAAAACAGCCATGACAGCAGAGAAGAGAACACAATGTATTAAACACAGCTGTCATATGGTTGTCAAAGGCCCTACAACATCCTACCAGATGATCAAATAAGGCTAAACAAGGTTGTGGCACAGAAAGGCAGTTAAGGAGCAGATAGGTCCGTAGTGTAAAATAGTGACATAAATCGTAGAATGCAATACATTGTTTGTGTATGTAGTGTTCATGAAAAAAAATCAATTAACACTAAAATAGTTCAACAGAATGTACATTTGTATTCAATTATTGTTTAAATCCTCAACTCATCCAATAATTAGCATGGGCACTGAGTAAATATACTGACAGGTCAAGGCTGCACAGGTCACAGCTAATTTATTGGTTTAATCCCCCACATTTTGTCAGTATAGATAAGTCATTATGTGTATATCCTATCCTGTATTAATTTATTCATTCATTCATCCATTTATTGTTTCTTTTCATCTTTCTTAACAAACACACCACAAGACAACACCATGCCTGAATGTGAGTAATGTGGTGCGCAGGGTGAAAAGCATTACTTGGTTTCCTGCGCTCAGCTCATTGATCTGTTCTATGTTCGTCAAATCAATAACCAGAAAAACAAAAGGTCGTTTAAAGAATCATAAATACTGTTGTGTAACAATATTTGACGCAGCACACCAGCAGTTAATTAAATATTACATTAATATTTTAATGAGTTTCTGTGAAGTAGGCAGCTATGGTTAGTGTTCATCTACATTTGTCGGAGAAACACTTAATGCCTCGGGGGATTATTTTGGGCAGTGCCCTTTCCGTTAAGACGAGATTCATCTTCTTTATGTTTGGCTTTTCCAACAACACTGTTATATAACAGTGTTTTTCCAGGTAACCATTGAGGGTAATTGGGTCGCGAAAATAATTGACTGCATTTACCAGTTATGATGCCTGTGTTAAATGGGTAAGAAACTCTTGGGTGCAATAATGTGTCTGAAGCAACATTTCCTTTTATTTTATTTTCCTGAATTTACTGCATCTCTTTTATAGCTTATAAATATACAGACGTGTAGAGGACACAGTCCAGACAGTGCTGCATAATAAAGGTCTCAGTGGAAGCAATATTACTACAAATAGATCAATATATTTGACGTAAAAGCGTTTGCCCCCCCAGACGCTCACCTTCAGTGACGTAACCACGTTGTTGTCAGCCGCCTGACAGACGTGCTGCTTCGGCTTTGTGTTTACCCGTTTCCTCCTCTTCCTCAACACCACATAAATTTGCACATAAACCAGCAGCGTGATGATGAAGGGTACGTAGAAAGACACAATGGAAGAGTAAACCACGAACGCTGGGTTGGCAATCACACACTGTGACTCATCACGTGTAGCTGTGGACAGAGGCACATTGCGAATCAGGGCTTCAGACAGCGTGACAGCTGTTAAAGGTACACTCCTTGATTGCATTACGGGCACCCCCAACCCCAAACATCTGCCCCAGCTCACTATATATTGAAACCCAGCTGTGCTCGAAAGTGTGGGTGGCTCTAGGGGGAGGGGCAGAGCAGGATGACAGCCTACAAGTGTTGTAAAGGGAGGGGTAGAGAAAAGTGACAGCCACACTCTTCGAGTAGGGTACCTTTAAGCCAGGATGATTTAACTGACAATTGTCAGTTGACCACTACTACGGTACTAGTACAATCATATCCTCTAGTAACATTAATCATTTAAAATTTTATGAAATATGTACATGCGTATTTATGAAATATGTACATGCGTATTTATGAAATATGTACAAGCACTTGTAGTCTAATAATTAAATTGTTTTCATAAAGCGGCAATATGTTACATAACCAACGAGAATGCGTAGTGTACAGTATGTGTCTATAAATACTGCATCCACAATGTACTTTTTGCAAATCCTATACAAGGTGTGCAAAAGATGGTGTTCTTTCTTACCTGTGTTATTTAAGCCAAACAACAAAGGACATGATATAGCAAAGGACAGCACCCACACCACAGAGATCATTACTGTGACCCTCCGCCTGGAACTGTAGCGAGTGTTGTACAGCATCGGCATGGCAACTGCCGTGTACCTTTAAGGTGGGATAAAATAAGACCAACACAAAAACAAGGCACTTTGGTTAATCGATGAAAACAATTACTTCATACATGTGAAAAACAAACATGATATTGATTCAGCTGAAAAGTATTAACTCTGGATTAGTGTGGTGGAAATTGTGCCATGTACTGTACATGTACTGTTTGCAAAATACTGTACAAGAATTCTGGCTAACTACTATTGTCAAACACGTCTTTACTTTCCTTGCAATCTTTCCTGTCAGTATTCCATTATTTGTCACTAATACAGCAGATAATGCCACACATCAGCATACATAGAGCATGGTCATTAATTTAGACCTAATGGTTGTAGGTTATGTACCTGTAGGTATATAAGTTTGAACAGCATGAGCTGTTGTTTACATTTAACAGGCAGGAAAAAATAGGACGCATGATCACTTTAAGCTTTAGCTTTTGTCAGCAGCTTATGCCACCTGCTGTTTTCCACTGGAAAGCCTTCTGGAAATCCCTCCTGATGTACAGAATCCTTGTGATGCATGTCGAATCATCTTAAGCAAGCTGCATCAATTACTTTTCTCAAGTTCTTCTGAATTTTGGCCTACAGGCTGAAAGGGTTTGAATCAAAACAGCCTTTTGGACGATAATACAGTTACTGAAAGCAGGGGAGTAATGCAGCAGTCTATAAAATAACATAGGAGTCCATTTTCTCTGACAAAGAGCTGTTGGCTGGGCTTCATGCTTATCAGAAATAGTCTATTAAAGTGAAGTTGGCTTGTTAAATGCTGTGAATCAAATTCTGTAATTATGTTATTTTCTGGAGGTTGAAAGGATGCCCAGCGGCTGTGAAAGGTATTTAATCTTAAATTAATAAAGTGACACATTTATTTATCCCCTTTGGAAAATTCTCTTCTCCTTTATCCCCTTCAATTACTGTTAGTAGGTGGAGTGTAGAAGAGGGCCGGTTCTCTGTGAGTGGTTAGATGAATTAGCAACGGTTGTCTGTTGACGAGCTGACAGGGTGCCATATTTGTCAGTTCTTCAAAGTTGCTTTACTTGATTTAGGGGTGTTATGGTGACTATTTTTTGGATGAGTGGCAACACATTTAGGACAAAACATTAAAGTACATTAATTTTTCCACATGGTTAGTTCAAGGCATGGACTTAGTGTCTCTAACATGTGTTGCCTCACTTGTTTCTTTTAGATTTTGAACAACAAGTTACTCTTTATTTACAATTTGATTATTTAGCAGACGCTTTTATCCAAAGCAACTTACAATTACATGGAACAGATAGGGGTTAGGCATCTTGCTCAAGGATGCTTACAGTTAAGCCGACTCTGGGGATCAAACCCACGACCTTCCGGCTGGGAGTCCAACGCCTAGACCACTAGACTATCCTGCCCAACAAGTTACTCTTTAGACATTTACTGCATTACGAGAAAAACGGTACAGGTCTGAAGAATAGATAAGCATAAAGGCCTAAAGCTTTCTCATGGGTGGGGCATTGAACAGACTCCACAACTATCACAATCTCCATAAGTACATTAATAGAATAGAACCATAACTGAAAGGGTCTGATTCTAGTCTAATCTGTGGATGGTGTGATGTTGGAATTCCAACATCACACAAACGTGTTTGTTTTTAATGACAAGAGCGCCTGGTTTTTCATTTATGTTGATGTTGAACATCATCTCCTGGGCTTGCAGGTCTAGCGTAATGTGAGCAGATGCTTTCAATTGGTCACACTCGGCGGTATGTAAAAACCTCTGTGATTAATGTTAATTTAGAATTTAATAATAAAGGGCAAGGCACTCTATTAGGGCCCACACTCTGTGACGAACCCATCAAGCACATGCTGTTGGATTATTCAGATGAGAAAAATAAAGTTGTGGTCTGTAAAAATGTTTCGGTTGGAGAGAAGGAATAGGTACGATAAACCAATTACAAAACTGTGAACAAAACACAGAAGTGATATCACTTCTCTTATTTCCATTTTACTAAAGCATATGAACGCACATGAAAGAAACAACGTCATGAAAGTGTGAACTGGTATCCATCTGCCATAATACTTTTATTTAATGATAATAATGACTTGCAATTTAATTGAATGAGAACAGAACGTTGTCCTCCCTCTGCAGCAGGGTGATAACAGCTGAACAGGAGTGCAGAAATGTGGGCTTACTTTGTTCTTCATTTCAAAATAATAACCATAATAATCAAGTTTATTTAATTGAAAGACACAGCGCAGAAACAAGGGCAAATAGTTCTGTTCTGAATACAGTAAACGGATAGAAATACTAACTTTTCAAATGCAAATTTCAACTTTGCAAATGTCCAGGCCATCATCTTTCTTTTCAACAACCCTCACATACTAATTCTTTTTATAGACTTAGAATGAATTATTTAAAACAACCCCTGCATAAGCATTCAGTAGCTATACCGTGGGTGTAGCCTATCTGCTGGTGTAGGAATCTTCTCCGCGCCCCTTGACGTCGTAGTTGTAGCTTATTATAGACATAATTATAGTCTACAGAATGATCAGGATTTGTGTTAAAGGGCCAGTGTACACTTACTGTATATGCTATAGCTCCTGATCTAACACAAGTCTAGAAAAATAATAAAATGTTTTTACAGACCTGGACATTGTGATGTTGGCATAGCCTATACATGCAGTAGTCATACGACGTTATTTTCCTCCGGTGCGTAGATTGTTTGAAGTTCCCTTGTCATTTTGTCTGGCATTTCCAGAAAGTTTTCTAGAAATGTTTGTTTGGGTATTTAAATTTCCAAATTGCCGTAGCAACTTGGTCTCATTATTGCTTGGAGGTCGGGAGGTGAATAATTGCGGTAAGATCCATTACCAGTAGCTACTGTTCACATAGCACGCTGTTCCCGATATGCTCTGATATATCCTGAATATACAGTTGGTGTAAATGACGCTGTCCACCTTCTAACATCTCTTAGGAAAACCTTGTGAATTAACCTCTGCACATTGGCTGACCTTATTAGTGAGCTGACTGAAATCCCCAGGAAATGTGCACCCTTTAACAGCGTTTCACCCATTGATGTCTTTAATTTGGTTTTAAAGGCTTAGGGCGTAAAGGCTTAGGACAGGAAGCCTGCAAGCAGGCCAAACAAAGTCAATGGCTACTGGTATATGGATTAGATTAGACAATTACCCTTAAGAAGTTGAGTTGAAGCAAATACAATTATTTCACAAAGTGCATACATTGTTTAATGTTATGCACCTGAAGGTTAAAGCAAGCAGTTGTCATTCATATGCCCTATGTTCAGCTCTTTTCAAACCTATTCCTGCCTATGGGCTGCTCTGTTGAGAAGCAAATGTGAAACTTTTCAGTGAGTTCCTCTTATTTCAGATAAAAAAAGGAGACAGTGTTTCTGAATATACTGTATAACCAAATTCTCTTATATCATGCTTGCTACACCTAGTTGAAAGGCACAACAATGGGGAACTATTTGGTTTGTGAGAGGCACATTTTCTAATTCAAAACAAATTTTAATTGCACATTCAAATGCATCCATATCGCCATGGGTAATATTTACTTAGCATATAGACGTGAAAATGCATCCAAGTAGAAATCCTGCAAAATATAAACATTGTATGGCAACATGCCATACAATATTGCGAGGACCTTGTATTTCTCTGACTTTGGTATTTATTAGCTAAGCTTTCTAAAAAGAGGGTTGAAAGCTAAACAGCTGACGGCTAACAATATTCAGAATTTTTGAATAAATGTCCATTTTTCTTCGTCACTTATTAAGGTGATTAAACACCTTGCCGTGTACAATTCTGAATTTTTTATAATTTTATGTCTACTGTAGGTGCAACATTCATCAGTAAAGTATACACATATAAACAGACAGACATACATCATACACCAGTAGTTTGTCTGCCAGGGAGGATAAGTTTTGTGAAAAGCCCCTGTTCTGTTCACACGCTATGCGTTTTTACCCTGACGTGTTTACTGTAAACACATACATTTATGATTTCAACTTTAAGCATTCATGCAATATTACTGCCGTTGTCTTCATGTGAAAGCCAGGTTTCATCCTAGCACACACAGTGTGTTTCAAAAGACACCCAATAAAAGGGAGCACGCCCTTCCACCAGCTACCATTTCTCTCCTGTTATTTAAATGAAAAGATTTCCATTTCAGATCCACACAGGAAGTGTGCCTGGCATTGGCACTGAGCAATCTGTGTGCTGGAAAACTCACCGATCGATGCTGATGGCACAAAGATTGAGGATGCTGGCCGTACACATCATCACATCCAGGGTGACGAAGATGTCACAGTGGATCTTACTGAAACACCACTCGCCCACCACCTAGAGAGAGAGAGAAGAACACAGGACAACAAAAGGGGAGTTTACAGTTGCACCTAGGAGATCAAAAGAGCCAGTACAGCACCGCAGCACAGCGCTCTGTCCGTTCTCTTTGTGTAACGGAGAAATGACCCGACTGTCAAGCCTCCTTTTGAATTCCTCATATTACGTACGCTAGAACAAAAGGTGTGCGTATGAGAGAGAGAGAGAGAGAGAGAGAGAGAGAGAGAGAGAGTGAATCTAAGAGACAGGGAGAGAAAGGTGGAGGAGCAGTAAACACACCAAGATGATAGGGGGGATTCAAATAAAGACCACTAAAAGCATTAAGTACTGGTTAATGATTGGGGCTGGGTATTGGCAAGGACTTTACGATACGATACATATCACGATACAAGGGTCACGATACGATTATATCACGATACATTGTGATACATTACATATTGCGATATATTGCGATATTCCACATAGTAGAAAATAAAAACAGAGTTGAAATACCACACATCGGCTTTATATTTTTAAGGAAGGAGCTGCTGTAATTTTGTCAGATGCGTCTGTCATGTTGCATCCAACATCTAGTAGTTGTAGTTCACACACCGTTTAAAACGAGAATCTTCCCCAAAAAAAGAATTTTTTAAGAATCGATTTTTGATCTGGAAATCGATTTAGTATATCGCGAAAATAAATATGGCGATATATCGCTGTATCGATATTTTAGCACAGCCCTATTAATGATCAGGGGTTTAATGGTGGAAATGGGAGGTTCTTGAGTGGCAAACATCCCATCGTCTGGCTGCAAGATGCACGATAGAGCTTTTCAACTAGTATGTCAATATATCGGCCAGATTGTACCGATGCATTATATCTTTGATGTGTACAGTATTATCAGCCCATAATATTGGCCTTCCAATATACTGTATCGGTTGGGCTCTTATTAGCCTTATTAAAAAGCAAGATCCACAGAGCAGCAATAAACTATATGGTTAATGATTATTCTTCATGATAATCACATTATATTACGTCCTACAAAGTGCCTCACAATCCACAATCAATTTGTGTTCATACCTCCTCTGCTCTCCTATTACATGTGCTAAGTCCCCATGGCGAACCGTCAGCGGCCCTATGACAGGGCCGAGTGGTGCCCCCGCCCACACTGACACTAACACCACAGCCCACCTGCTTTCATCTATACAGCCCCGGCGTGACTGGGAGGGGGCAGGAGGAGGACGAATGGAGAGGCAAAGGCATTCTTTTTTGTTCCGTATTGGTCTTGCAGAGCTCGTGTGTAGATCCAACTCTAAACACCCCCTATCCATTCCACCTCCTCATTAATCTACCTCCCAAGGCCAGGCCTTCAGAGGTTGCAGGCAGCTTTGCCTCGTGCCTTTGGGGCCTACAGTGGTACTGATGATTGCAGTACTATCTGACAGCTCTAATCAAAGTATCTCCCGCTTCCTGTCTTGTGATCTCTCTCCTCCTTTTACGCAGCTGCTCAACTGCTCTTGCTTTCTTTGTGCATACTTACATCGCCCAACTATAATCTCTTGGTCCCTGTTTCTTTAGTTATCAGACTTCAAATTCCTTTTTTTTCCTCCACTTTTAAAGGGCCACTATCGTTCTTTTCCCTTGCCCTCCCTATGTAGAAACTTTCAATAAAATGAATCACTGCACTTTTCTTGATATAAGCACACATTTTTAAAGGGCAAATAAATTTGAATTTGTCTGTCTACACAAAAAAATGTTTTTAGTAATAACTTTAGTAATAAGAAACCAAGACAAATGTAAAAGGGTTTCTGAATGCCACATTAAAATATGCATAGTGAGATTGTGAGACACATAGACAAGGTGGAGCTTAATTGTCGCGACGTCCACGCGTTGGGAGAAAATGTAATACTGTCTTCTGAGCCTACTGCGTCATGTGATGCCTGTGTGATTTTTGCTCCCCACAGCATTTCACTGCAGTACCAGCATTGGCCACCAGGAGGGAAGCAAGCCTCCTGCCTGATCATGCGTTTACCAAAACAACAAAAATAACAAAAATAATTCCTTCAGGATTACACATAAAACATTCCCCGACTGCAGGCTAGCAAGCTACTTTGCATCATACACATTAAGCTGCATGTTTCCATTCCATGACAGTGATATATACAAGCCTGTCACTTACATATCAATCACGAAAATATGTATAAAATAAAATATAATCTACATTTTATTAAATATTCCTGCAACACAGGAGCCATGAGCCATCAGCAATGACACGGTAATCTTATTCTATCATTTGATTATGTTCCATTGCAATGCTCAGTGTATATGAATCCCACTAACCAGCCTTATTCTATCCTCCTTTCCTCCCTTTAAAAAAATAAATAAAATAAAATAAAATAATTCACTTCTTTCTGCTCTAATCATTTTTAGGCACTTCGCAGTCGAATTTTTAAGCACTTTGCCATTTAGCAATTATTGACTGTTTGAGGAGTGAATGATAACCTTCGAGTAATGTTG
>JAODLI010048782.1:0-16776 GCA_027575585.1 Percopsis omiscomaycus | reverse complement strand
GGGGGGCAAGTATGGCCGAACTTCAGGCTTAGCAGCAGAGTAGCCGGCATGCACTGCAATGTGTGGCACACACATTTGATGGTGCTGGCTAAAAATGGAACTATGCCACAGCGAGGGACAGTCACGGACAGACTGAACATCCACTGGGTGGGAGCAACACGAAACAGATAAAGGGGCCCTTTGTGCACTCTTAAAGAGTGCAGTGAGGTGATGGGGGAAAGATTGCTGTACACCTGTGTGTCAGTGCTAAAAGGAGCTTGTTTGTGCATCACTACACAAGTTCAGTTGAGTAGGTAGGGAAAAGGAAGACAAGTGGGTCTGTGGTTGTATACGAGTACGTGTGAATTTGTGACAACTGAAGGACTCTGATAGAAAATATTTGAATACAAATGAGCAGCAAAGAGGGCCCACAGTGGTGACTCGTATAGAATAGCAATGGTCACAAACATTTTAGTAAGGGATCCATGCCAATCCAGCTCTACCATCTAGGGAGCAGGTGTGTTGGATGTTATGAATAGTGGAGGAGAGACCTGTGCTTTGTCTCAAACATATGGAAGCTTCTTTGACAACATTCAGCATGGGTGTGCTCCTGATATTAGACAAAGGCAGTTAAGATACGTTAAGGGAGGATATACCACAAGCCATTGCGATTTGATTGGCCAGATACATTTTCAAAGAAAGACGGCAACAGGAGTGGGAGATATACTTCAAGAGGGCTTAATAAAGTGAGTTTAAATTAGTACATAAAATGGTTAAATCGGCAAAGCACTTCGAAATTTATATTTTATGCATGACAGCATAGATCAGATGGCTACTTAATGCTAGCCTGGGCTAATGGCTTGCTAGCAAAGTGATGGCTGCATTAACCGGTTGCCTGTAGGAGCGCACGTTGATATTTTGTTGCGCGTGAAATATTAATTAAATACATATATGCTTAGATAAATAAAGTGCTTCAAACGGTACATGGCAGTTAATTAATAATAATATGGTTATACTCATTTAAATTTTTTCAGTCACTTATACAACTAACATTTGAGACAGATCCCTTGTGTGACTTTCCCAACACCAGAAGAAGAATGCAGAGAACAGGTGACAAGAGAGAGAGTGCTCGAGTGGGTTAAGGTTGGGCGAGTTTTGAATAGCAAAGAGGGCTTTATGCACCTTCTTGATGCGGCCATAGTCAATGAGGCGCGCGTAGGCACTGGTGCCAGCGATGATGAGCTTGGGCCGGAACAGCCTGGCAGTCAGCTCCATCTGGTCGTAGTCTATGAGTCCTGTCACAGGCTGGAGACACACACGCAGAGAGACAGACAGAATGATGTACAAAAAAGAAGGAAAGCAGGAGAGAAAAAAAACGTAGAGAAAATACAAGAAACACCTGTCAGACATTAAGAAGAAATCAACCCTGAGGAAAGAATAAAACACTTTCATTAAGACTGGTTAGACTTTAGCTCCCTGAAAATGGAGAAATCACACCATTTCAGAAAACAGGAAAGGAAGTTAGAAGTTTGCAATAATAAAACCAAATCTTTTTCAGCCACCCAAAATATCCGATGATGAGAAACAGCAGTTTCTTCGGGGATAGGTTCCCCACGGAGTTCTATATGAATGAGTGACTTTAAAAGAGAAGCGCTAAATTCATAGAAGATGCTTTGTGACTGATCCATGTGCCCTATTATTAGGGCACATGGACATAAATGAACCAATTGTAACTACAGATTCAGATACAGACTGCAAGAGTCAAATGAATAGCAGGCCTCGTGCAAATCTCTTATGCATATCTAGTTTAGCCACTCTCAAACTGCCATATACGGCACCGATAATCATTCCACGGTCAAAGTCACTTGGATCACATTTCTTTCCCGTTCTGACGTGTGGTGTGAGCAACAACTGAACCTCTTGACCATGTCATGCTTGCTTTTATGCATTGTGTGGGGGTGTGGGCGTGGTTTAGCTTGTATGCGTGTGGAAGGGAACATTTGGGGGTGTTGTTCACAGGAATTGGGATTTGGGACAGGTGTGGGCAATTGTTAATCACCTGTCCCCCTTTTATACAGTAGGAGAAACACAGCTGAGAAAAAACGCCAGTAGACGTGGAAACTGGCGGAACGAGAGCAGGCAGTGTCAAGTCCTGCATACGCATTATAATATAGTAAATATAGCTGTGTGGAAGTCCTGTGTGATTCCGTGTACCAGGTAGTGTTTAAGTGCGGTGTGCTTCCTATCCTGTGGAATAAAACCATGCAGAGCACGGATAAACTACAAGTACCGTGTGGACAGTTGGGCGTTTGCCACACATTGCATTAGGGCTGTACAAAAATAAAAAATAGTGTATTGTGATATTTCATTTTGTCGACCGAGTTATCAATATAATGTGATGTACATATTAGACTACCCAGGTGGTACACAGCAAGTATTTTCAGCTTTATAGTTTCACAATTTTCAGTATAGTATTGCAATGTATCGTGATTCAATCGTATCGTGATTCAATCGTATCGTGATTCAATCGTATCGTGATACGTACCGGATCCCGTACCGTATTGTGAGGTCCTGGCCAATACCCAGCCCTACATTGCATACATGTATGCACGCGCACTATACTGAGAGCAGGCGGAAAAAAAAGATGCAAGAGAATTAAGGGGAAGGAAATGCCTTATTTAGACAAGAAGATAATCTCCCATCTCCAGAGTGCAACTCTGGATGGCCCCTCACTCCATCAAGGTGCTCATTGTGAGGACGGAGCCACTGGTGCTGGCCAGCTTGTCGATTTCCCATTATCTCTCTCACAGAGGGGTCCTGCCCGCCCATCCATCAGCACGCCTGGACACAGACACTCCCAAAGGCATCCGTCATTCAATACAACCGCGAGAATACCCACACCGCTATGGAGCCCTGATCATATCTGTATGTTTACTGGACAAATGCTCGGGCTCACTCTGCACCCCCCCCCCCCCGATTACACAGATCGCTACAGCGGAGCGAAGGCTCACTCTCACACACACACACACACACACACACACACACACACACACACACACACACAGTTATCTGGAGGACAGCCCAGGTTCAACCCCCTGCGTTAGCAAGCATCTGCCCTGCTGATGTGTCCCTAAGCAAGACACTTTATCTGAATCCCTGCTTTGAGCTTACACTCAATCTTTTCTGTTGAGCAAAAACATTAAGCCCTAAGCAACATCAATCCTTCTAATTCATATTACCTGTTCCATAACACACGCATTGACTTAATAGTTTGTATCAGGAGGCTGAGCAATCATTAAAACGGTATTTGATCTGACAAAGTAGATAATCGACTAGGATTATTTACTGCTATAGGTTAGAATTATTTATTGCTATACAAAATTTTGACTTGACATTGGAGGGATTTTACAGAGAAAATGTAATTCCTGATATATAAATACAAAATAATGTGTATTACTCACATTATTGCAAGCATCACAAAGGCTTATGCTCTTGCCAAGACATAGGATTTAGGTTAATGTCCACTTTCTCTAAATATAGTTTTCGCCTTGTGTTCTAATAAAATGCAGTTCCATTTAGTGTCCTGTGGGAAATCACTTTGCAAGGCCAGCACAGATAACAGCATGAATCACGAACAATGATGGCCAAGAAATTACGTGTGCAAACTTTTTCACCCCTCTTTAAAGCCTCAGCTCCTTCTTCAACCAGTGTTTCCTTGGTTAGAGACATATGAAGCAACAGAACATGGCGAAGAGAAGTAGCAAAAGTTATTGATAGTACCACTGGAGATGAAACAGGGAATGAGTCATAAAACAGCCAGCAGTAGACCATCTAAGAAGACCAGAGGGGCCATGACAAACCACCAATAATCTAAGAGCGAGTCTTACAAGAACTCCTCCTAACAGTGTTATACTGTATTAACTATCACAAAAAGCGGAAATGGCGCACATCAAGCAATGTCATTTTTTAACTTCTTCAAGCTATTCATCTGGTGTCTGGCAAGCTCTCAATCTAAGCACAGTATTGATTTAAACAGGTTTTTGTGTTTAGACTTTCCTGCCTTGAACTGTCCTATGCAGGAGGAAGAGAGGATTTAAAGGAGGCCATAGAAAGTATTTTTAAATATGAGCCGACCTAGGCTTAACACAGTTTAACTATCACCACGGCCCTTAAAAGTAGCCTTTGTAGTGTTGCCTCAAAACTGTAGACCAGTGGCTAGCAGAAATCACCAGAGCACAGTGGGTGTTCCTACTTACGTTCAGCTTGTAGGGCATAGACTCAAAATAGATGGAGGTGGCCGAGATTCTTTTGACATCCGACATGTAGCCGTGGGTCAGACTGGAAGACAACATGGCAACATGTAAACAGAAGAAAGCACACAGACACACTCACCGCTGAATCAACATCAAATCCAAATCCTTTTTACTGTATATTGTAAAACTATAACAAGACGATTTTCACGTCTTTCAATCTTTTCTCTCTCAGTAATGAGAAGCCACCTATCTTTGCAATGACACGCAAAAATCTATAGACCGTCCGTGCAGTTACTTTTACATGTTTATGGGTGTCAAAAGTAAAAGTTATCTCAGGAGATCTGTATCAAACTACAGGCACAGCTATATGGAATGCAAAACACCTCTTGTTTGTTTGTATGTTGGGGGGGGGGGGGGGTTAGTAAGTAAGTAACCATCTCAGTTAATGATTGACTTAACATGGTAGGATAAAGATAAGCCAGGGCTGACAAACAGGGAGTGAGAGAACACTACTACAATACTGACTGTCCACCGTCGGGCAGGTCCAGGCCCATAATGCGGTCGTGGGGGCTGAGCACGGCGGTGTAGGCGGCAAAGTTAGCCGGGGAGCCGGAGTACGGCTGGACGTTGACCCCCCACAGTGCTGGGTCCAGGTGGAAGGCATCCAGGGCTCTCTTCTGGCACAGCAGCTCAATCTGGTCCACCACCTCCGCTCCTCCATAGTACCTGGGAGGAACAAGATTGTATTCGCCTTGATGAGATTGATAGGAGTTCCCAGAGTTCATGCCATTACAGATTATTTCCTGGGCTGACTGGGCTTGGAGATGGCGGTTGTATCATTAAATAGACTGTCTAAAATTAGAGCTAAAAATAACTAGTATTTATATCTAAATATGGACTGAATGTGTTGACTATCAGAAGCTGGGCTGAGACGCTCAGTGTAGAACAAGTGATACACTATATATTGCTCCAAATTCATCTTTGAGAGGTTTCATTCTCCTCTTGGGATCTTTGTCAGTTTAAAATGCTTAACAAAAATTATTAATTGAAACACTATGTGAAGCCTACTGAAAAGTCCTACCAGAAATATAGGATGTCGATGTTTGTAATTAAAATGATATAATTCATGACGATTTACCCACAGCCTTACAGTAAATACAATTACAGTATTAAGGAGCAGCTACACATCTTGCTCAAGGATGCTTACAAGTAGGTCGGGCATGTCGGGGATCGAGCCCAGGACCTTTCGACTGGAAGTCGACCACCCTAACCACTAACCTATCCCTAGAGTAAATTTGGGCTGGTAAAAAGGATTGCTATGGTCCAGGAAGGGAACAGCAGCACTCAGGACATTTCCTGTTAGAAAGCAGTTTGTACCCATCTAACGGAATGATAGCAGTTTTGTTCGGTATCATAGGTAGACGCAACAGATGGCCACTCAATTTGATCATCATTTATTGTCATTACATTTAAGTGAAAACAGTTAAGGGATAAAAACCGACAGCGGGAGGGAGATTTTCAAAATAAACGGTGCCTAACATGGCCAATGCGCTTGTGCAATTAATCCGTCCATTAGGGTGACCTCAAACGTACAGAGTGGAGGGAGGCTGTGGATTAGTTACAGTGGGCGACATGCAATACCATTAGCAGGCAGGGTGTGAAAAGGCAACACACATCGATGTGCAGGTAGGCGTGCATGCGGCATGCGCCGGAGAGAGAGCAAGGAGGGGCCCTGCGTACACACTCACCTCCTCCCTGGGTAGCCTTCAGAGTATTTGTTGTTCAGACAGGAGCCCAGGGCCTCCAGTGCGGCACGGCTGCAGAAGTTCTGTGAAGAGCCAACACACACACACACACACAGAGATCAATGGCTACGGTGGAAGTGGGCAACAGCGCCAGCAAATTAAAGTCGGTTAAGTGATAAGTGAGAAATCCCCCTCCGGCTTAAGGCAATCATTATAGTGTTGACCCCTCCCGTGGACATCCGTGGACTAACACTCGCCACTCTCCAATGCACATTAGAGCATGCTGGAGGCAGCACGATGCTCGCACGATAAACATAGTGGCAATCACTGAAACGTCTTGCCGGGGGTCACAAAAAAAGCCCCCCAAAAAACAAAGAGCACCCGTCTAGTGGTCCTAACAACTTCTCAGCATGAGCAAAGCAACACAGTAAGGGGATGGACATGGATCCCTGACACTCTCATAATGCCCAATTATCACGCTGCCCAGTAACAGGTTGCCACTGTGCACACACACAAAAACACACACCTCTCCACCCTAGTCAAGGATGTATGCTAATGCTGCACGGGGAGTGGAGAGGAAATCGGAGATAACAGCTTTCCATTGGGGTCTGTCTGTCATGCTGAGTACTGTGCATGCACTGGAATTGGAAATGCAATTGGTTCCTCCGAGCGCCTGGGAGTGTGTTTGTGCGTGTGTGCGTTTGTGAGTATATAACAGCGTGGGGGCACACACGCAGGAAGATCTGCGTTTTCCTTGGGGAAGGACGGGGTTGGGGGGGGGGCTGTCTGTGCTGTACTTCTCCATGCTCTGGTGAGTGGAGAAGGGGTTGAGAGGAGGCAGTATGAACACATCAGCTTTATCTCACAAGAGGGATCAGGCTTCGTGTAGGGAGTATACATACGCCACTGGACAGCGGTTGTGGGATGAGAGGGAGGAAAGAGGAGGAAAGTGGGAGAGCAGCACAGGGTAAAACACTCAACGCTGTTTTGAGTAAGGAAAATGACCCATGTCACCACACACACACACCTGGAGTGAAAGAGTCTCAAGTGTTCTTAAAGTAGGTATGTGGTCCTGTGAGGGTGGTCACAAATCAGAGAGGTCTAAATGGATGGCTGCACACAGATAGCCAATTGGCAAACACCTTGATGAAATATTTATTTATTTATATACACACACATACAGTACCAGTCAAAAGTTTGGACACACTTGCCTATTAATTTGAATGAGAAAAGTGTGTCCTATATATGAATCATTTAGGAAAGAAAACCAAAGAAAAGTACTCAAGCATTTAATGTCATGGCATTCATCATTTGCTACAGCAGACCACCTGCACCTGGCTGTATACAAACAGGATTTATATACAAACTCATTTGGTTTTATTACCTCGGATGCGATGAGCTCCAAGCCACGGCATTGCCGGTCCTTCTCCTTCTGCAAGAGGTCCCACATCTCCGGATCGTCCCGAGCCAAGCTCTCCTGCCCAGTCCAGGGACGCTCTTCGTCTGCAGAACGCGTGGCCGCGAGGGAGTGCTGCCCACGTGCGCTCAGCGCCACCGGGGCGCGCTGGCACAGCGGCTGGAAAGATACGTGCAGAATAAGATGAGAGACTGAGCTTTTTCTAGTTATACATCAAGGTTGGAAATATAACACTATAAACACCCAATTGGGAAATAGAAATGCACAGCAGACACTGTGCCAAAGCCCACAGCTCGATAGAATGTAGAATGAAGACACACCAATTCTTTTGCAAACATAGTGTCCAGACCACATGATATTGGTTAAATACAATATAATAGCAATTGGCCATGGTTTGGGTAACATTGTGAGATTATTAGTGTTTTGGAAAAACGTTGGTCCCTAGAGAAACAGTACAATCCACTGGTGTATGAATGAGACAGGTCAGTCATCTGGTGCTGGGGACTCGAAGATACAGTAGTGGCGATGATACATAGAGATGTTCCACAGAATGAGATTTCTCTGCAGGGCCTCCATTTGATCATTCCTCAAATTTGAACCGACCCTCAGTGCTGCCGCCAATTTGTCCTACATAAATAAAGTTCCAAATGCCTACACCTCCCTCCCCGTGCAGCCTGGTATAATTAGAAGTTGGCATGTTTGTGCGATATCAATAATCAGCGTGGTTGTTCAATTATGCCTCTATCAGCAGTTCCACCAACTGAGGGACTGGCTTTTACAGCCTCAGTGTGCCGACGGAGGCATAGCGAGAACAGATTCAGCACTTCTTCCTTATCTAATCTGGACTGGGGCTGGCGAGCTCTGCTGCTGCTCCAGTGAACGGCCGTGTGAGCGTGCAGAGTCCATGCAATTTTGCCCTGGCTCAGTCTCTCTGTTTTTTTTTTTTAAACAATGAGGAATGAACCCTGGGGCGATCGATACGTTTGCACGTTAGCATTATCATTTCTGTGTATTAAACTAGATACATGAGGCTGAGAAGCACGCCTTTTGTGGGTAATAGATTACTTTGTTAAATACATTTATTCAAAAAAGGTTAATGGTGCACTTCAAGCATGATTGGTAGATATTTGGGTTGTTCATTTTTTATGAAAAAGAAAAGAAACACACAGGTTGACAGAAGTAGGGTTGTCTATTGGTAGATAAAGGATTGGGGCATATCACCTCAGTTAGGTGTGTCACAGTAGTTCTAGCCTACATCATGTAATGGTACCATACAGATCATGAGATAGTTCCTCTACAGTATAAACTAACCATCAGGCAATGCCTATTTTTGCTAAACCAGTGAACTATGAAATACATATTGGTTGACAAATTCTATAGTTGCAGTCCACCCCTAGACTATATAAATGAAAAACTGACACTGAAACTGTCATTGTATGGCTGACAAAGTATGTACAGACTAACTAAATTGTCAACTTTACGTCTGTATTTAGACAAACCTACAGAACACCATCCTAAACAGCAACAACTGGTCAAACCTTTTGACCGGCGGTGTGTAATAAAGTTCCATTAAGGGATACAACTAAAAGAGTTTCACCATAGCCAAACATAATTCCACCAGCTCATTTCACCAGAGAGGGGGTACTAATTAGTGAAATCAGCTGGTCTAGTGTTTGGTTGGAACAAAACCCTGCATACTCTGGCCCTCAATGGCATGATTAAACTTCACTGCACAGAGCCTATTAGGCATCACATGATGGATCTGTGCGCATCCATGCAGAGGAAGAAAGCCTGAGGAAACCAGAAGGCAGGTGGCCATGGTCATTCCAGGCACACGCAAATGACCACTTGTGTTTCTGAGTTTAATTGAAAAATGTTACATAGCCAAAACATTGAGGCAGTAAGCAACAGCCATTTCTAATGGCTAGTGTCCAT
Source organism: Percopsis omiscomaycus (assembly GCA_027575585.1). Classification (NCBI taxonomy): domain Eukaryota; kingdom Metazoa; phylum Chordata; class Actinopteri; order Percopsiformes; family Percopsidae; genus Percopsis; species Percopsis omiscomaycus. Next base: position 7,447 of record JAODLI010048782.1, on the reverse strand, counting down.
ATTAAAATGATCCCCCTGGCGTTAAAGTGAAACCTGTCTGCTAAAGATAAAGAGGACATACTGAGCTATTAAGGTGGAGACAAATCTACTTGGTCTTGTTGGGGAGACAACCCTTTTCTCCTTTTATTACCAGTGTGGGAAAAGCAAGGAGTAATCATGCACTTAACAAATGGGCTAACATTCGCCCCGGTATCAACAATATTATGCTGGAGACCCAAATGTCCAGATCCCCTGTGCTCCAACATTAAACTGCAGCCATCATCTGTACAGGTGTGGTGGACCGCTCTTTAATAGTACAATTAAAAAGCAATTAACACAATATTCATTAGTAGTTAAGGGCACTTAGTTAAATGACAATAGTAAAGTGTATTCCTAATTATGATCATTTTGCTTTAATGATACATCTTTTGAAGTTTTGTTACACTACAAATAAGGACATTTCTCCCTTGGTAGTTGCAACTAAAACTAGAAGGGCACACAAGAGCGATACATAATGCACGATTGCATTTCAAAAATGTACCTACTACCTAGTAATGAAATGCATGTTATAGATTAAGCTTTACAGATTAACTAGAGCCATGTCCATGAGTAGGTGTGCCAAATTTCATAACTCTTGGGACACAACCTTCTAATCAGTTCATCCTTGACCAACTGTCATGTTTGCAATGTTTGAGCCAAAACGGATGAGAAATATTCAAGTCAATATGTGGACAGTCAGACGACAGTTTAATTAATATCAAATTAAAAGTTGCACTTTGAGAGTAGGGACAGCCAACAGCCTGCAGAGCAGGACCAGAACTGTTATGGCCCTACTCACCAACCATAGCTCTTCTACAGTAGACTTCAACTTACTGAATTGGCTTAAAAAGGCAGTCGCTTAGATATGTTATCAGCTCCCATCCTCCCATTTTGTGCCGCTTCCTCTTTGCCCACGCTGGCTGATGGGACAGGGATGACACGCCAGGGGAAGAGGTTGGCACATTAATGGCTGATTTTGAGGAGCCTTTCCCCTGGCCTTCTGTCACTGGTGCCAGCTGTAAGCTGGGGCCCAGAGGGCTCTGGGAGAGACGAGGGCCAGGGGAGACAGGTCGTCTTGCCTGAGGACGCGTTTCTTGAGAAGAAATCACGAGTCATTAAAGCCTGACGGGAAGCGTCCTTCACCGTCGGCGTCTCTGCTGGGATACACTGGCTGCGGTAGTGGCAGAAGGGCCAACATGGGCCAACACTGCTGTGGCTAAAGAGACACTGCAGAACAGACCAAACTGGTAACTGAGGATAGCAGTCTGAGCTAAACAGGTCGAGCTGAGACCCGGTCCATGGTTACAAATGGGACAGTTCTGGATAGCGTGTAAGTATCTAGTCTAGTATCATTAAGCTATTTCACAAGTATTTATATATAGTTTATGCATGAATGATACGTGAGCTGAATTTGGCCTCCAATCACCATCAAATCTCTTGACATGGAACTACTTTGATATACAGCGAATGGTGTTTGAATACAAATCATAAGCGCAGATGCACACAACGCCTCATAAATGTGCGAGTGGTTGGGAGACCTGCCTCGTCACCAGTCGGCTTCAAGTGGGCAATATACATAATGCTCCTTTACACTAAATGCACATTTCTGCCTGCCTGCGTCTAATTCCAGGCTCAATCATTATGGTAGATGAATTAATAAAAACACATGATAAATTGATCCCCAAAAAAGGCAAAAGCCGAGATGCACGCACCAAATCTGTCACACTGCAACAGTTTCAGGACAAAGGATTAGGCTAGGCCTTTGAAGGTGAACTTGATGAAAACTTTGTAGTGCCAAAAGGGTGCGGCAGGCAGTATCATCCTGGGCACCGAGGGATAAATAACGACACAGATGTGCTGGGAGTGTGAAGATTATCAGGCTGTAGCTGGCGGCTTGTCATTTCTGTCAAACATCTGTGCCCACAGAATGATGACTTGGAAAAGAAAGAGAGGAGAGAAAAAAACATTCCTTTAGCCTAACTCCGTATTACTTTTGCCATTTCCTGTACCGTCGCCACCCCCCCCCCTCCCCTCCCCTCCCCCTTCCAAAAGCAAGGAGTCAATTTTACACATGACTGCTGTCCATCAGTTGCTGTTCCAAACAACAATCAGCCTCGTAACACGGACAACATGGAAGAGCAAGCTTGTAGGGGGGGATGAGGTAGCATAAAAGGAGAGCAGTGTCAACAGGGCAGAGAAATCCGTCAGTCGGACACATCGCCGTCCCTCTCCTTGTCATTGACTAATAGGAGGGCTGCCCGTTACAAATTGCTGTTTGATTCAGTGGGGATGAAACCAGGCTGCGCGATCCGGGACGGATCAAGGGAGGGTGGAGGGGTGAAGGCTGTGTCCGGGGCTACTCCAATCCATTTGGGTGAAGGGGTTGTCACAGTGACAATTAGAGAGCAAAGCACTGCCGGCGACAAAGCCACTCTACAGGAGTAGTAGGATGCAGAACAGAACATTAAAGCTTTAATCTCCCTTCCCAACACATCCTGCAGAGAGGCTATTTGGAAAGAACGAGAAAAAATTCACAACACTGGGCAAGTGGGTGGCACTCTCTCTTTCCCTTACTTTAATTTCTAATGCCCAAAAACATCTGGTGGTTTAAACATTTTAAAGATATATTATTGAATATATTGATGTAGTGTTTCATTTAAGATATACATTTATAAACGTTAGATATTAGAATAGATATTAACAGTGGAGATACTAACAAACCACGGGAAAGATTTTTTTTTTTTTTTTTTAATGGAAAACCATACCGTTACCGTGGCCTCACCACGTCAGCATTTAGTATGTAGACAAATCTTACATGACTTCATTGCAAGTCTGTACTGGAGGTGTGTTCATTTCTACTGTCCTGATTGGTTAAAAACTGAGCTTTGGCTACTCTAAAAGCCATACCACACAAAATATCAACTCAATTCAAAGTTAAGCAATCACTGAAGGGAAAACTTTTATAGGAACAGCTTGATAAGCAAAATTACACCTCAAGGTTTAGCGAAACTGGCTCACATCCAAAGTTCAGAGGATATTGAGTAATTTGACTCAAAAAGAAACTAGTAGGCCTATGATATGCATTGTTTTCTTGTGCGATGTCTCTAAAGCCAAAAAGTTTAGTAGCAGAAAGGTCAATATTATACAGTACACCACCGACTCAATATAATCCGTTGCAACTATCGCCATAGCGATCCGCGAGATATGGATAAAGAATGGTTGAAAAGCTGTGAGCGTGCATTCAACCAAGTGTGCCAGTATTGAGCTACAGTAAAACCACTACAATAAATCCCAAAAAGAAGTAGAACAGCTACCAGCATACTGTACCCCAAGAGTGCTTTTCTTTATTGGAAAGGCATTAATCTTTAAACCGTTCCAAGTCTGCTGTTGACATTCATAGGCAAAACTTCATTAGGGTTTGTTTGACAAAACAACTGCCTTGATTTTATATACTACTGTATGTGCAACGTTAATCGGCGGGTAAATGTTTAGCATTTTTATTTTACAATGTGGTTAACATTGGCCTGTATACGTTATATGCACATGCAAAGCCCTAATCCATTTCTAACACAGCCTACAAAAAGGCTATTATTTGATATTTACTATTCACGTGTATGACATTAGCACAAATAGGAGAAGCATGCAAGCATGTGAACCACTAAATCAAATTGGAAACGTGAAAGAGAAATTAAGACTTTTAAAACTTCTCAAACAATTCCCAATACATTCATATTGGGTCACTATCACTGCAACCTCAACAAACAGCTTATTTATTGACGTTTTAAATTTTGGACTAATTGTGAACTAATGTTTAAACCGTACTTATTCGTACACCAGGCTCTGGTTACTACATTATGATGAAACAGACCAATCGCTGTTGCATCATAGCGTGGACTGAATGCCTGCGTCTACCAACATAGACAGACATGTATAGCATGCTAGCTTATTAGCTAGTTTCTCTTGAGCTGAACATGTTATATAAACAATAGCAGTATAAAAAAGCCAATGTTTAATGACAACGTTGTTTAATATTAACCATCTTTCACCTGCTGAAAACATAGGCTGTCACTACACCACACTAGTGAACTCGCTACCGTAGCTAGCTCGCCAAGGTAGAACAGACAGCTGCATTTTTTTGCCTAAAACCACAACGAAAAGACTGTAACGTACTTACCCGCGCAAGTTGCCTCAATGTAAAGGACAGCATGTTCCTAGATCGAATGGGAAGACACGTTGGCACGGCGAGTTAACACGCTGCTGTTTGTATGGAGAGTCAGGCTAGGAAAGACTAGTTACTTTGAAGTTGATGGTGCTAGGTTACATTTGCCCTGACGAAGTGGATTGTGGGATGTGTAGTCCAGACAGTTCTTTTTTTGAAGTAGCACACTCTAAACTCAGAGTGAGCAAATTAACTGAAGTCAGTGAAACTAAATAATGATATGTGTTTAGAAATATTTAAGATTATCTGAATTCGATTCAAATGTGAGTTGTCACCTATAAAGGATAGAGTACTTTGCAGTATTTTGTTAAAATAATTTCCATTAGCACTCAGATTTTATTAGACTATCTGGCAATCGTGTTGTACTTTTCCAACCAAAGATGTTTTTCTTGCTCTACAGGTTGAGGGTATGTATTTACTGTTTACTCTGTTGGATATTAGATTAGATTATTGTTATTGCAATTTGATTTGGTTTATTATTTTTACACAGCAATTCAATCAAGTGAAATAAAGAAGAACACACCCATAACCATGTCATTTATTGATTTTTATTTAATGATGTGTGTACATAAATACACATTTCTGAATACACCTACCACACCAACACACCACATATACCCCCTAACCCAGGCACACACGCACACAAACACACACACATTTATGAATACACCTAGTACCACATCAAAACACCACATACAGCATACCCCCAAACACACACACACACACACACACACACACACACACATACACATACACATACACATACACACACACACATATACACACAGGATCCTTCCACGAAAGCTGGTTGGGTGATTCTTTACCAAATGACTGAGTTGATGTGATGATGAGGGAATCTCCAGAGAAGCTGGATTGCAGCGAGTCCATCAATCACTGTGTTCTAAATATCCACAACTTCCAGAAGATACATGACTTCCTTGAGTTTCCAACTGAATATCATTGATCAACAACATACAGTAACAGTGTATTGAGCGAAAGCAAGATTACCTTTCACTTACAGTAGCATCGGCTATGCTTTGTAATGAATGTGTGACCATTTAGATCAGAATTATTATCATTATTATTATAAAAGCAAAGCAGAAACATATGTATTTATAAAGGTTCAACAAAATGTTTAACCTGATGAACATCCCAGGAAGGATCTAAATGTTTTTTTGCAATGAAAGCTTATGTGGAGCACTTAGCATCTCACCCACCCCAGTACTCTATGAATAGGATGCGTTTTGGGAGTAGTTGTAGTATACACACTGTATATCTGAAGTGCTGAAATTTGAAGAAGCCATCATGATGTAGAAGCCATTATGATGTAGAAGCCATTATGACGTAGATGCTATACATTGAAACACATTTTGTTTGCAAAACCAAATTGTGTATCCTGATAGGTCCCAGAGACAGTATAGTCTGTCATCTACAAAGATCAGCTACAAACCAGTTATATTGTGTTATGAGAAATGTCAGATAAGCTTGACGATCATCAGAATAGTAATTCTGTATGTGGTTAAAATTAAATATATGAAAAATGTGTGCCCACATTTTTGGATTAAAATCTATAAAATATGTTTGGCATAATAATACTACTAATAATAATATATTGTCAGTTGGAAAACACATCTCATCACAGATAACATAAATGAAAAAAAACGGAATCTATTTTATAAGCACAGTGTGCCCTGCAATTGCTCTGAAAACTATTTAAAAAACAGTAGAAGACAGTTTAAACAGTTAAAGAGATTTTAATGTGCTTTTTCATACAGTATATTGTATGCATATCCATCATAGCATTTCTCAGACATATAACTTTCTTATATCCGGGGTTTTAAAACGTAGAGCTGAGGGGATGATTAACAGTCAGTCTACCATAACATAACATTTGCCATACAGTGACAGCAGTCGTTCCAGAGGTTCACTTTGTACTCAAAGGGCATACTGATTTACCAAAATTACTCTTGTCCAGCTTTTCGAAAGAACTGACAAAAAGTAATAACACTGAAAAACCAATGTCTAAAAGCAATAATTTTGCAGAGTGTGTGTACATTATTTACAGAAAATAAATAAATGTGAACAAATATAAAGTTGGAAAAGAACTCGGCGATATCAACTGTATCCTATCCCATAACGCTGATTATACTTGATTTTTTTAAATCCACAATTCAACAGCCGTTGAGAGCGGCAAAAACTGTCCCCTCTTTTATCATCATAATCATTATAATCACTGTGATCATGATCGTCACTGTCACCATCGTCCTTTTTTTTAATACAGTCTTGCTTTTACTTATCCAAAGTAAGGGTGGTCACTTTGGAAGTTATAGTCTGGACACACTTTCTGAACAAGCTTGTAATCAATACTAAAGAAGGAGATGAATATGCAGATAACCTTGAAGGGTTTAGCACAGAGCCAGGCGGCGTGGGACTGGGTGTGCTCCGTGAAGCAGGTCTGGGAGGGGTCGTACAGGCAGGGCTTAGGCTTCTTGGACCTGTTGGTTTTTTCATACTCCACTCGGCAGTTCAAGGTCTTTACCTCTTTGGGGTCAGTGGTGGACTGATGTGTCTGCTGGACCTGAATCTCCGGGTGGGTGTGGGGGTGTATCTGTTGTTGGAGGACTTCAAATTCCACCACCTTGCTTGGTGGCACGATACTAACCGACACGTTCCCCAAGCTGGACGAGTTGTGTCGGAAGTACACAGTGAACGTCCCATTAATGTGATCCACGATCTTCCCGGTCACCAGCAAGCTGAACTTTTTGGTCTCCACATTGAAGTAGAAGTCTCCCCAGCCAAAGATCTTCCGGGTCTTCATGGCTGTCTTTAGTGAGGGCTTGCGCTTGGAGCGGTAGCCTGTCTGGTCTAGGAGCATGGACTGGTTCCTGGACCAGTCATACGGGTTGAAGATGCTGTAGGTGGGTGGCTTAGACTTCATGGGTATTTGGTCGATGGAGGTGGAGAAGCCACGGGTTTGGTATGGAGGCTTGACGACTCCCCCTTTAGGTTCCCCGACTGCCCCTCCTCCCATGCCATATGGGAGGGTCTTTATCACCGACCCTGTCTGGCCGAGGTCTGAGAAGCTTACCTGCTTCTCCAACCCTTGGACCTGGAGCACAGAGAGAGAGAGAGAGAGAGAGAGAGAGAGAGAGAGAGAGACAAAATGCTTGATTAAATGTAACTCGATTTTATAACAGTAACAAAAGAAAT
>JAODLI010048771.1:0-16776 GCA_027575585.1 Percopsis omiscomaycus | reverse complement strand
ATATAAATATATACAATTTTAGATTATATATATTATATTTTAAAAAATATGCAAATATGGTCTTTTATTTTATTCCATGGCTGTATATATATATATGTATATATATATATATGAATGTAAAGATAGGCAATTATCAATTTATATGAAATGTAAAAACATATAAACACTATGTACTTTTATATAACCAAATATCTATTTCACTCACCGCAGCAATGGGCAACTTTACCGTTTTCATCAATAAACCATATTGTCTCATCAATATTCACAAAACATCACTTTGAAAAGTGGTGGCTCGCTTCATTTTGGGGGGTTGGCCTTCCATCACGCCTCTGTGAGGCGGCCTCCTCCAGAATTATCATTTATGAATGCAGAAGTAAAGTCTCAGATATATAGTAAATTCATTACTAGATATATACATGCTAGCTGCAAATCTGTGCCACATTCATGAACATTTAAAAAAAAGAGTCAGAGGAGGAAATATTTGCTGACGTTATTTAGTAAATATGAAAACCCCAGAAACCTTCGCAAAGTCTGAAATTAAGGTAGATAGAGGAAGACAACATCGGTGATCGTGTGACACACTTGTAGGTGACTCGGCACTTGACCAAAAGGTCCCAGAGGACATTTTCACAATCAGGCGCGTGTTACCTTGCCATTGGTCCCGAGGGCCTCGTCTCCTTTGCTTCTCTCCGGATCAGAGGAGGAGAGACAGTCGATGCTCTCCTCCGTTGTGGCCTCAAGGTCAGTCTCCTCGGACAGCGCAGGCCTTCTGTTAGCTGTGGGGCGAGCAGCAAGAGGGGGCGGGGGGGTGGTGAACAGTATTAGCGGTGATGATAATGTTGTCAGGGAAAGATTTATAGAGAAAAATATTAAGACTTCATGGCATCAGCAGGCGCTGACGGAGGTTGACAGTTGTTGGGTGACTGATGTGTCACACTGAGAGAGGGAGAGGGAGAGGAAGAGGAAGAGGAAGAGGAAGAGGAAGAGGAAGAGGGAGAGGAAGAGGGAGAGGGAGAGGGAGAGGGAGAGGGAGAGGGAGAGGGAGAGGGAGAGGGATTTTTGCAGTCAGTCACAAAGGGAAAGACAGGAAAACATAGAAAGGAGAGGTTGGGGAAAGGGGAGCTTGTTTTGTGCGTGCGTGCGTGCGCGCCCGCTCTATGGGTCACCTGACGCCACCTCCGACCGCCCCTCCTCGTTGCCCTCCTCCACCTCTTCCTCCTCCGAGGCCTCCCGCTCCTCCGCCGTCTGCTGCAGGGTCAGCTGGTGACACACGTCGAACGCCTGACCCACTGTCCGCACGATCCGCATCGCCTGGGACTGGTGGGGGGAATTGGTTAGAGGAGAAAGCATAGCTGGAGGGGAGTATGAATGTGCTTACGCGTCAGCCGAGAGAGCAAATAACAGAGTAACAGAGTACAAAAAATAAAAACTAAGGGGGAGGGAAGCTAGGGAATGAATTACAGATCAAATATTGAGAGGATCTATAGCGAATCAGCCCTCCCGGCCGCCCCCAGCAGCGAGACACCGCCCGCTGTGGTGGTGATGGATGGGCCCATTTCCCAGACAGCTGACTGTGGTAGTGTAGTATAGGGGCAGAAGCACAACGCAAGGTCCGAGGACGCACACCACCCTAGACGCCCACGGAGGTCGTCCCCGGTGTAAAATGTGATTCTTTTTGCCGTAACTCCGACTATTAGCTGGTGACGTGGCAAGGATGCACTATAACGCTGGCCTTCCACTCAACAGTGTTTTCTTAACATAAAAGAAAAAGGTCGGGCTACAAGGTTTTGTACGGCCTTGAGGGGCTTAGTTCGACAGCAAAACATGTAAGCGTAATATAGAAGCAAAAGGATTGCATAGTGCTCACCGTTTTGTTTGCTCAACAAAAGCATATCTGGTGAGTGTAGAATTACACAACTGCTCTAATCTAAAACATTGTCACTGTATTTCTTAGCCTATTAAACATTCATGGCAGATGGGCACTAAATCATTTTCACACTATTGATGTTTTTTTTATGAGCGACGCGCAGTGAAGAAAATATTGTAAAAATCATTTTATAGATTTGAAGAACCGTGAATACCTCATGAATCTACAATTATATTCTCTTGTTAAGCTCACTCTAACAGCATTATTGTTCTGCCAGCATCCTGCGATTGCTAGAAATGGTTGTTTTTATTATGTTGTATCCGTCAGTTATTATTCTACTCACTTCTATTTTTGACTGTTTTGAATTCAGGTCAAACATGTGGCTGGTCAAAGCAGGTGTTGTTTAACTTTAATGTCTTTTTTGATAATGTGATATTGTATTACAGTGTAGGTATTGATCATCATATAGAGTCCTAAGAGCATTGTTCTAATTGACATAAACACCCTTAATTGACATAAACACCCCTTAATCCTTAGTAAAGTATACTGTAAACATTGTCTTCCATTTTCTGCCAAGTCACGGTTTCACAAAGCATTAGTAATGAAGGATTCGCTATAACGTCTCGGCCCAGTTAGAAGTGAATATTGTTGTCTTCTGTGTAGCAATACAGCTTTATAAGTCTGCCATTGGGGTTAGAAGATGCAATAAAAACCACAAGTTAGTCTGGCATTATTACAGGAAGAGAGACAGCCAAGAGACAAAAGACAAAGGTTCAACGTGGAATAGCTAAAATAATGTCATGTAATCTATTACTGTTGTACTTTGGCTCTAATGTAAAAGGCCGTTCGCCAAATAGAACCCCTGCGTCAATAAACTTAATAGGGAGGGGAACTTTTAGCCAAAAAAGGGATCTAAGTTATGGGAGTGGAAATGCATGCCTTCCCAGAGCTGATGCAGCAATTCGACTGAGTGCAGACACCAAGAGCTGAACACCACTGAAGGCTATCACGAAAATGAATCAAATCTCCTTTATATGCTGGTCCATCGCCTCCTACGCAGACTCAGCCGGGTCTGGCATCCCAAGATAAGGGTCTTCATCCTGGAGGCTCCACTGCCTGCCTCCCTGGCGAAAGTGGTCGGCAATAGCCATGGTGAAAAATGGCATTAAGCACAGAGTTAGAGAGCCTTAATCTTTGCTCAACGCACTAGAATGATTAGTATTCCACATCCCCAAGTCACTGTCGGTCTCGTATCCATGGTGAAGAGATCCAGTCAACCTCGCTGGTGCTTTGTTAAGGCTTCGCTTGATATGCAGATATGTGGGAGAAGCACATGCTTTTCATTTTCACCAGCATGTTTTCATAAGGCACACGATGAGCGCTGCCTCCCCTATGAACTGGCCATGTGCGTGGGCACATAGGATGATATATCACAGTGACAATGGATGTAATATCATGTCTATGTAGGCCACAGAGAGTTCAGTGGGTGACTTTCCTTGGCTTCAACCTTTTGTGGTTAACAGCAGCGTTACAAAAATCTTTTCGTTTCGCACAAGCCCCTGAAACATTCAGAGGGTACATTCCTCTCTACTCCTCCCCTTACGGCACTCCCAGGCAAATCATTTAAGACATTTTGTGTTTTAGGTTGTAAGGTGCCTACCTTCCTCTTGGACTTGAACACGTTGCAGCGGAAAACGTTGCTGTGTCCGTCTCTCGCTATGTAACTGAAGATCTTCAGGTCTTGGGCGTCATGCGAGACGTAGAAGATCCTGATGACGAGGCAGACACAGGCAGAACAGGGTCAAGGGCTTCCCCTGCGTGTTCCTACGTGTTATCTGTGACAGCGTTGGATTTGAAACACTACCTGTAGATTGGGTCTTGGGTCACCAACGAGGCACTGTCGTCCCACGACCACTCTTTTCTCTGTCCCACCAAGAAAACACACAGACGTGACACTACACTTTGTGAAGATATCGGATAGAACACTCTGACAGCACTGCGAGACATATCTGCACGGCTTGCATGGTCAATAGACTGCATTTATATGTATTTTTCTAACACACTTGCGTCGCTCAAAAGCGCTCTAGAGGACTGTCTCACATTTGCCCTTTCACACACCGATGGTGGTGTCAGCCACGCAGGGCGCCATCCAACACATCAGGGGCAGTTAAGGTGGGGTGTCTTGCTCAGGGACACCTCGACACTTGTCGAAGCGGGGATTGAACCAGTGACCTTACGGTTGCCAGGCGACCTGCTCTACCCTCTGAGCAATATTGACATGTTTTTTATAATATTACAACAGTATCTTTAAGGCCTGACATGGAAATGGAGTGGGAGCATTTAGAAACAGCATAGTATAAAAAACATTATTCAATAATAGATGTTGCAGAACTAACCTTTCTCTTTTTGCGCAAAATCACCCTGACACTGTCGGTAGATACGACAATGTTGACTTTCTTCTTCTTAATATTCTTCAACTTGAATTCATACTATAGTGGGAAGAGGTAAATTCAAATTAGTACCATATATTTTAATGACAGTTCCTGGAGAAATCAGTTCCTGGAGAAATCAAAGGTTTACCAAACACGGCAGCGCTTCTACAGATATAAGAAACCCACCAGAGTCTGTTTCAAAGTGTTCAAGTTTTCAAAGGCAAGGCTCCCGGCATGATTCAGACAGCGTGGGATGCTTTAATGAATATTGGAGACTCTCCTGTGACTGTAATCAAGCACAGCCATCAAATATCAGGCCTGGTCATCTGTGAGCCGCCGATATCAACGCTAAATAAACACGGCTCGCCGCGAAAAGACGGCATGCCTCATGTGATTTATTGAACAGAGGAGGTTCTGCAAAAACAGGCAACAATGGACACCCACATCCCTCTGTAAACCCTAGATATTCTCCCCAGCCATCTCTCGTTTAATTTTTGTAAATATAAATGCCTCACCCTGCCTTTTCCTCCAGTAATTGGGAGCATTTCATTTGTATGTACAGGAGATCTCAGAACAGGTAAAAAGTTATTAAGCAGACACCTTTTCTCCAAAGCGGCTTACAATTACATGCTGCGATTACATGGAGCAGATAGGGGTTAGGCATCTTGCTCAAGGATGCTTACAGGTAGGCCAACTCTGGGGCTCGAACCCACGACCCTCTGGCTGGGAGTCCAACGCCCAGACCATTAGAACATCCTGCCCCCTAATGGTAATTGTAATTGTGAGTCTCACTAACAGTATAGAACGGGGCACACTAAGCGCGTCAGCGTCCATGCCAAGTTGGTGTGATTGTGTGCATATTTACAGGCGTGCTAAAGGAAGTGTGTGTGTGAATGGATGAATGTGTGTGTGTGTGTGTGTGTGTGTTTGTGTGCCGTCTACATCCCCCACCCCTGTCACAAAGCAATGAAGTGGAATATAACAATTGCGTGCGCTGCGCTTTTATGAGCATCAACATACAGCCTTCAATAATGGTCCCCAAGGAAAGTAATGTCCTATTCTTTTTTTGTGACCCACAAAGATGAATATCTATATCTAGATATATATCTATATCGATATAGCTATATATCTATATCTATATCTATATTAAAAATAATGTCCCCTGACTACAGACCTGAGGTACACCCTTTAAAAGTCCACTCTTCGATTGTGTGATATATATACAGTCACCCACTGCTCCAAGCCACACACCTGTCCAAGTTTACACTGATGTCATTATGTCCACCTGTGGAGAGAGTATATGTGTAGGGTGATGGCATTCTCTCCTCGTCCGGTATCCTCGTCCGGTCTTGTCGCGTGTTTCCTGTTCCGTGTACTTATACGACTTCCTCTAACTGTATCGTGTTGTTAAACGCCGAGCTAAGCTCCTGCTTAATGCAACCTACGTCTCTCTTGTGCTCTCTGGCCTGCGCCTGCACTCACCTGTCCTACGCACCTGACAGTTGAACACTGCAATGGCTCAATGTGCACCAGGCAATATGTAAATGAAGCAGGTTGTTGTTGACGTGGGATTATTGGTCAGAGATTTGTCTGGGGCCCAGTTGGTCATGAGTTCGCCTAAAGAAAAACCGATGGACTATTAACAAATCAGACCAACCGCTGCCCAGAATGTACCAGACAAGAATCCTCTGAACTACAAATTTAAAGGCTTTTGTAAATAGGAGGCAGACTGAATCATTATTGCAGTACATGAAGCAGCCATAAATAGCAGCGAAAGGGTCGTGTGTTGGTACGAAAAAGTCTGAGATCGCAGCTTTAATAATAAATTGTGTAATGCAGGGTACTAGGAGTTCCAGCGGCTTTAAGAAGGTGCAGGACGAGCCACCAGGGACGCCCCCCGAACAAATTACAGAAGCTAAACCTCCGCCGGTGCCAAACGGGAGACTTTACTGAGCAGCGCAGGCTAAAGTCACCGCAGACGACCTCCCAGTGACACGCTACCGCAGCATGGCGAGATTGGATGTAACAGTTGGCTCTCTCTCACTCTCTCATCTGACAATGCAGCTAAATCCCCTGTACGACACTGCAGTGATAGCCCTGATGAGGACGGGACCTTCAGAGACTCCACAGCTCTTAATCCGCAGGAGGGCTTTGAGAGGAGTGACGTTACTCCAGTAACCCACATTAAAATAGATTCATCTATAAAATTTCTCAAGACTCATGAATCTGGCAGTGATCTGATCTATGGCCTCGTGTTATCACACGTTGAAGAGAGAGAATATTCACCAAAACATGTTTGCCTGAACACATTTCTAAACATGTAGGATATAGGCTGCTACTTTAGGTCACCCCCCAGTTACACATTCATATTCATATGAAACATTTCAGACCATTAAACGCTGCAGGAGACCGTCAGATGTTCCAGCGTTATAGACCCTGGTCTGGTTCAGAAAAGTCACTGACTCAAGTAGCTTACCCTTATTCTCCTCATTGCAGCAACTATCTCCATTCGGCTGCCAGGACGACCCACCTCCAAACTGCCAATGTACTACACATTTAAAAAGAAAAGATTTGTAAATTGTGGTATACAGTAAGTATAACAGTATAATTACTTGGCAGGTGCTGGCAGAATTTCACCTGTGCAGTCCGTAACCTTAGTCCAGCCAAAAGCATCGTTGTCTGCCATATTAATATATCAATACTGTTTTAAAAACCGTTGTCCCCCGTAAGCCCTGTATGGCTTCAATATCGAACCAAAACCCCTACCTTTGCCTCGAAGCAGACCCCATGGTGAAACACCTCGTCGTTGTGCATGGGGATCCTCAGATCATGTGCGTCGTCTACTAAATTATACTTTGTCACGCCTGGCATTGCTTTTTTAACGATGACTGACTTCCCCCGACACTTGTTTCACCACAACGCCGACGGACCCGCAACACGAACGCGCAGCTCGCGCATCCACGCTCCCGCGGCTTCTGATTGGCGGGACGCCTTCACTCAGAGGTCACTGTGGTGGAACCGCTGCTCGAGACATATCGATTGGCGGCGGAGTTTGATTGATAGGAATCGTTATGGGCGCCTTCGGCGTCTGACCTCTACGCTCGCGGGTTTGCGGAGGAAGGCGAACGGACCGATCGCTGCCGTCGGGGTTCCGATGACGCACGGATTTGCTCAAGGTTGATGACTTGATCCAATCAAATAGCCTTGCCGCCAGCCCGCCGCTGTGTGCGGTTGTCATCTCCTTGACTCATGGTAAAACACGTTGTCAACGTAGTGAGCCATTGACGAACGTCCACTGTAGGTGTTCATTATTTTTTTAGACTAAACAGCGACATTATAAACTAAAGAGAGTGTGGAATATTCACGGTCTGCGTGGTAGACACAGTAAGGACTACAGTTTGTGATTGTGTGACATTGACATCTAGTGGCATCACGCGGAAGTAGACAAGAAGCCTAAGATTTCAACATTTTCTAGCCAGGTACAGTAAGACAGCGAAGATGAAGACAACAGCAGTAAAAAACTTGGTGCCTTTGATGTGTCACTAGTAAGTAACACCTGTGGTGTTCGGTGATCTGATACCGATAGTTCCCCTATGTAACACAGCACGCAGTAGGCTATAGAGTAGGGTAAACAGTAGAATATAGTCCCTATACATGCAGTCTACACTTATAATAATGTCTTCAAAAAATTAAAAATGGACACAAAATGTTTTACTAGAATAAATAAAAACAAACTGAAAATGTAGTTGTCAAGGACTAGAGTTGACGCCCTGCACTGGTCGGTATACTTTCACTCACTTTTCTCTTAATCCAGCAGGGGGCAATAGAACTCTTCATATTTTACAAGATGGTCCAGCAAAAGCCTAAGGTAAGTCGAACTCTGACTCGACACATAACAGGATTGCCTACATCTCACTTTTTCTACCCTAACTCTTCCTCTACTCTTAGTGACCTACTTTAACCGCACCAACAACAGACATGCAACGTTTTGCAAGCGATGTCAAGCACCACTCCAGCCGGCACGTAGAGACCCAAGACCGGCACAGGTCATTCCTGTGACAAAACAATGTCGCTCAAAATACACCCCTAAAAGAAAATGGGGTTTAACAGTTTTTCAGTGTGCAGACAGAATGTGCCTCCCTGTCTACGGGTTTGACAAGCCTCTTTCTCTTAGTCACCCCACTTCAGCTACCTGGCTGCCACTGTAAGTAGTTGCTATTTATAAGGAAGACACTGTCAAGGGAAGCAAGGCTAAGCAGATTTTTTTTGAACTTACCATTTTCACACAATGCCTCTGGCACACCGGGAAAAAAAGAAAAGAATTGAGAATAGTTTAAAGAATAGTTTCTAATGAGCGTGACTAAAGAATTGATTAGAGACTAAAGATGATATATATCAGTGTGACCTTTATTTCTATTTAGTTTCAGGCTACCATGAATAACGTCTTATTTCAAGATGAACGTCAGTGTGGGGGACTTTATACTGACGTGCGAGTTTAACAAATGTTTAATATTATGCAGTAAACAGTACACAGTACACTACCTAAAATTATTCCAAGGTGGTTCTAATAAACATCATTCACCGATGACAAAATAAAACAAAATAAAAAAAATCTGTAAATTATTGATGCACTTAAGTTCTGCATCATTCCAAAGGAAAGGACGCATCTGGTAGGGTTTACGGTGACATCCACATACACATTGTCCTTCTAGATCCCCTATGTATCTTCTCCGACGCCGTAAACATGGGTAGTCATTCATTTGTTTAAAAAAAAAAATCTAATATTTTTCAGTTTCAATAAAGGAATAGTGTTTATGATCTAGTCACGTTTTAGGCATACAGTGTATGTAACATACACACACATACATAATACACGATTACAATTAGCATCTTGCCTCCAATCACCACGACGTCTCTCATTTAAAAAGACCTTCGAGCGGAGATGTAAAGCATTGTGTTAGGATTCACGCTCACGCAGGTATATTCTGTACATACTGTGTATGTGGTCCCATCGTTCGCTCTGCCTCCCAGTGGCCAGAGATTGCACACCATCCCCTTTTAATTAGAAAATACATTAACATTTTCAAGTAAACCTTATATATCCTTTGCAGTAATAACTAATACTTAATAATAAAGCATTGCATCATAACTTGAATGGGGCACACTGTTCGCCGTAGCAGCTTACAGTGTGATCACATGACGCTTTGCCTGTCTTAAACGTGATTCATCATTAGGGACGTGGCTTTACTCCCCCACTGTAACCTTTATATGCCATGATACGTGGGAGGTGCTCAGACCAGAGGCTGAAACAATATGGCCGGCTGTCTGTATGCTCAGACTTCAAAACGAATATTAAAATGAAAATATAAGATAAAACAGACTGGACTGAAACCGACCAGACCGCACTGAAACTGAATTGAAAGTAGCCTATTTGTGGCAACAGCATTATTTTCTAAATAATACATTAACATTACATTGAACCACTTGTATTATTATTTTATAATTTAGATTGTCTCGCAAATGTCAAGGTATGACGATTGAAAACCTCACCGGGTTCGTTCCCTTGGAAACCTGGTAACCACGGCTGACAGTCTTCATTCTAAAAGAGCACTCTAATTCAAGTACAATCAGTGAAGCTATTATTCACATGTGTGTATCTGTCAGACAAACAGGAGGAGCACTCTGACTCATTTCAAGGGCCCATCAGACAGGCTGGGTCTGCAGTTTAACAGGGTTGTGCCTCTGTTTTAACCTGACTAAACAGACCCTCATTAATCCAGAATTAATTTAGACCATTTGGACACACCATGTGTTTTGTTCAACCCCTCCCATAGAGTACACCGGGTCGAGGGTGTTTGTTTCCCCAAAGCAGTCCCTAGAAGCACAGCTACCTCTTGCTATGAAACAACACACTATATCAGTTCTTTATTTTATGTCTATAGGTGCTATTTCACTTTTTGTGGCTGTTACTGTAGGTTGTCCCTAACAATGTCTCAGGTTTGTCGTCGAGAATTTTATGTGCACACAAAATTGGAGGGCTGTATTTAGAAGGCAGCAAAGACAGTTTCACCATTTCCATTCTAAATTGCTCTCTTTTGTTAGACATGAGCTTATGTTAAACCCCCATGAGGCATTTCTGTTCTTTGTTTATGTATCACAATTTATTCAAGACAAAACATCTAATCACAAATTCTAGTACATGTAGAGTCTTTATGAATTAGCTAAACATGATCTGCGGCAATACCCCTCAAACAGACATACATTATGACATACATTATGAAGAACACTTCCAAATAATTGGTTATTATAGTTACTAACATAAAGAGTGGATACTTCCCCAAATACTTTTAAATTGTAGAGCTCATTGCCTGGAAAGAGTCGCTTGGCTTTTTTTAAACAATTGGAAATTTGTTAACATTAAAACTTGAATGAATTTAAATCGGACTGCCTTATTTCAGTGAATATTTAAGTTACAGTGAAATCTTGTCTTTACGCACACCAATCAATAACAGATTTCACCGTAGGAAAGTTAACTCGGCAATGCAATATTTTGCTTAAAATTGTCTTAAGCATACGGAACCCTGGAGAGGACATGAGCAAAAATCTAAATAGATAAGCATTAGTCAGCATAAATACATATAAAGAAATCATGCGCACAAATTAATTTTGTGTGCCTCTCTAGCATCTCAAAAGTGACCCAGATTAATGCATTTAACTTATACAACATTTTCTTTCGGGGGAGCATGCCCCCGGACCCCTATAGGGACCGAGGTCCACCCACCACATTCTCACAAAACCCGGTAGGAAACACTGTATGCAGCTTTTTTTAGCATCACAAACTGCCTCTCAGTGAAGTCGGAGCTGTTGATTTCCTCCTATAGTTCCCTTGTTGGAATGTCCACATTGACTAGCGTTCCATTGCACATTTCCTAGAGAGGCAGGAGGTGGGATTTTCAAAATTTCTGAGTAAAACGGAAAGCAGCATTAGAACAACCTTAATCTAGCCACACACAGCCACACTTTGTTAATAGCACGTACAGGCCACTTTTGTGTTAAAGGAAATATATAAGGACATCATGGGGTAACTGTAAAGAGAGACATGTTTCATTCTTCTCATATGCACATGGTCACATTTATCAACAATATTTGTGTAGGCCTATGCCCTTCATACATTTGAGCATTTCTCCTCATGTTCTAAATGCAAAACAATATAGATACAACGTCGTATATTATCGCATCAAATAGCTCCTAAAAAGACACGGACAAAAGAGTTTTATATGTCTCCCCTTTATGGCGTGAGATGTATTATTGCCTTCGTTTTTACTTATTTTATAATTTCCGAGTGCTGCAGTATAAAAGGAAAATTACTCAACAGGGACGGTAGCCCGCGTGTGTGCGCAGCTTCCGGATCACCTCGTTAATCACGAGTGGCGACACTGGTCTTCCTACTCACCTCAAGTATTTAGCGGGGAAAGTGTAGGAGGGAAGCGGAGGTGGGCGACATTATTGTCCGACTAAGGAATGGCGGGGTGGGCTGTGGGGCGACGAGACGGGGGGGATAAAAGAAGGGAGACGAGAAGGGAGGAATGAGCTCGTAGGCTACTGTCTGAGTCACGGGCCCTAAATGCACCTTCCGTTGCCGCTCCAGGGTGGGCGGTAAACAAACCCGCCAGCGGAGGCACGCAGTGGGTGTCTGCTGTCTCCATGGCGACCAGCGCTCGCATGCAGAGGCTGCAGGAGATGAACGTCTGCAACTGCTGGCACCTTTGTTCACACACACACACACACACACACACACACACAGACGCTAACAGTATTTGCTGTACGTTGACGTTCATTCATTGCCTGATTTCAGGTAGGCTACTTGAAGATAACTACCTGTAGGCCTACATATGGTTTGTAAGTTTTTCCTATCCCCCCTTTTTTTACTGACCTCAGCAACCATCATGTACAGTATATTAGAACTTTACTATAATGGAAAAGAATCGTCGTTTCTAATTCAACTTTATTTTATTATTATTTTATATTTTTTTATTCAATACATAAAATTGTCCATACATTATCGGCGGTAGAAAAATATAAAATATAACTTTACAGAAAATACTTTAACAATACATTCACATGCACATTTTCCCCAAAATAAATAAGATATAAATAGATAGATAATTATACATTAATAATCAAGTACTGGAATAGCTCTGCTACCACTGGTCATCTCAATAAACGTGTGTAAATGGTCACAGGTACGGTTCGCCTGCGGACTCCAGCTCAGCTTTTCCACAGCTCTAAAGTGACGCTTCAAGTGTTTCTGTTTGTTTTTGGGTGTTTTTGTCCTCCAGCTACAGTAAGACAGTAACAACCTACAGATCCTCCAGTCTCAGAACGCTGTTCACACATCCATTGTGGAGCTTCTTGCAGCCGGTTCCTCCTCCCTCCGAACTTCCGGAGAGGTTGCTCCCGTAGATTTATGGTTGGCTCCAGATTGCTGCCAGCAGGACAATCCGCAGTACGGGCGCGTCAGACGGTTTTGGCCTGTCCCACAAGCTGCAGGTAGGTGGCAGACTTGAGGAAGCGAGGATAGCAGTCCTTCTCCATCAAGGCGTAGATCTTGGCCTGGGCTACGTCGAAGCAGCACGGGCCGGCCTGCCCCACATTCTGCTTGGTCACGGCTTTAGTCGTGTGGTCCAAATTGACCTGAAAGGAGAGGAGAGATGGAACCGCTGTAATTATGGCTTACAGGAACACTGCAGTAGAAAAGCATCTTCTAGAAGCTGACAACTCCCAATGTTCTCCAATTTACAATTCATATGGGTATTTAAAGTAATCTAACCCTTCATGCATGTTTTGTGACCTTAGGTTTTTGGGAACTTGGTTCAGAAACTAGTATGTATTTTTATATGCATTTGCGTTATTCAGAAAATAACGCAGAATTCCTGAGCAGTTGTTTTTTTGGGAGATAAATGTCTTTCACCCATCAGTGACCATTGACCTGTATTTACTGTAAAAGATACACACAAATTTTTCATATTTCAAGTACACAGCCATCACCTTAATATATCTACTGTATCTATAGTTACCTCTCTTGGTGCATCGCTGCAGATGAACTCACTGTAGATTTTCTGGGCTTTGCTTGGGCGTTTTGAGGTCTTGGTGGTTCTGTAGTCTTCACAAGCCAAATAAAAGGCCATGTTTTCTTCGCTGAACTCCGACACTAGAAAGGCTCTGAATAGGCACAGGCCATCTGAAGAGAAGAGAATACAATGGATTAGAATGGACCAAAAACAGGCAGGTATATCATGGCATATGTAACCCATTAGCATATTTGTATGCAGTAGTATTTGTTTAAAATTGCAGGACTTCACTTACTTTGGCTGGACAGCAGTTTGTCAAGAGATTCCATCCATGTCAAAGGCTCGTCTACATTTAACCTGCAGTGGACAAAGTCACGTTACTAAAAGAAACAACTCAAATTAACAACACTCTTGCCATTCAAACAGTAAATTGCCATCACAGGATTTTGTATTTCACCTCTGCTTGTCAGCTTTCTTTGCGTGTCCCACATTATCTGACTTCTGTAGTAAACTTCCAAACAGAGCTTTAAGTTCCTTTGCCCTGTAACGACGAAGGAACATATATTACAATTCGGTATTTAAGTCAGGGAGATCCAAGGAAGCATTTCGGCAGTAGAACTTCAGCAATCTATATCTCATTTAAATACTACAGAGTAATAGATAATAACAGAAAAATAATAAACAGAAAATACCATACACACACAAACACATACAGTATATATATACATACAGTACCAGTAAAACTTTTGGACACACTTTACCATTAACTTGAATGGGAAAGTGTGTCCAAACTTTTGACTGGTACTGTATATACTGTATAAACAGTTAATATATCTTGGTGTCACTCACCTCTCCAGACAAGTGATTGGTAGGGAGTCTAGTCCTCTGCACATTCTGTTGATGTATATTTCCAAAAGATATTAGAAAGGATTTTTTTTGCGAGGCAGTGCTGTGTTACGTTGTTGTGGAGCCTTTTTCTTTGTAGCAGATGAGCTGGCTCTCAGTTGGACTACTGGCTACAGTGAACACAGCTGTTAAATAAGGCAGGTTCTCGTGTGACATCACACACCTCAACCAATGAGGCTTGGGCTGCTGCTTTCCAATTAACTCCTTCCTTCCTCCCTTCCCATCCCCACGTACAACACATTCAATTCTCTGGAAGTCTCTGCCGTCAAGGCAATTATTCTGCTCTCTCTCTCTCTCTCTCTTTCTTTCTCTGGGTGTGAGTGTGATATGCATGTTAGTATATCAGAAAACACTTTAAAGCAACATAGGGTATTTTTTAAGTCGAAATATTAGCTTTAATTGCTATTGGAATTGGTCTTCCCAAGCCCCAGGCAAACCCACAGTATAACATGACAACCATGTGGATTTGTTAATGGGAGTGCACTAGATAGATACTGGCACACAGATTATGTATTAGGAAGAGAATTTTTGAAATTTATTGTCAACATAGCCTATGAAAAGAACAAAAGCCTTCTCTTACTGAAAAGCATTGTCCATCTATCTACCTAAAAAGGTATCGTCCATATGTAACGTCGGTGACCCTCCCCTCCTGTTCTGTGCCGTGCACCGAGCATCGCACCTGTCTTCACTAATGTCTTCACTAATGACTCATTCTATGTGGGAAGGACATATATGTACTGTATGTGGGGTGGCTGGATCCTTCAGTTGCTGGTCATTTTTTGTGCAATATGTTTTTTAAACATAGAGTGCAGTTGTATCTTGTCACCAGAGTGGCCGCCAATTTGCCAATTTAAATGGAACATTGTTATTTAACAGGAAAACACACTCACCATAAGTAAAACTATTTTAATTTCCCTGGTATTACCCTAAATGAATTTGTGCATATATATAGATATAGATATATATATATACACGCTGTAAACTGAAGGGCGAGAGTCGTATTGTCTATTGAAGTGGTAGACTCTAATTTTAGACAATATAGGAGCTGAAGGAATAGCTGAATATAGGAGCAGCAGTGAGGACCTGGTTATTCACAGTGAGAACACGGAAAACGGATATAAATCAGGCTCCTTGAAAGGTTGTGAGTCAATTTCCTTCTCAGACAGACCAGAACAATCCTTTCCCTCCAACTCTTTTTAGACAAGTGTCTAAACCAGGCCACTTGACCCTAACATAATATACGGACCCCCTGTTTCCTATGTCATTTACAATAGGGGTTAGTAAGAAATTCAGGCCTAAAATAATTACTGGACTGGCTAAACTACTAATCCAGCCTTCTTAGGAATACAGGTGACTTTTTCCAAGATATTAGATATAAGAAATAAAGAACTAACTTAACCTCATGGCTCAGTGAGCCTTTATGCAGGGGTTTTCACTAATTCCCTCACAGGAAATGGTTCCTGTCAGAGCTGTGATTTACTGTGCCTGCTTAGTTACTGAACCAGAGTGGTTTCTCAACCCCGCTAAGGGTGAAAACGTATCTCACCTTGATAGACCTGTAAGTGCTGTGGAAGAAGGGTACATTTTCTTCCTGCGTAGCCTGTTAATAGGGAAAATCTCAATGCACAAAACCAAAGAAAGAAGGTTACGATAACATCATGTTTACTTATGCATTACTTTTTCTGGGAGGGAAGAGACCAGTACAATTTGCATATATATATTCTTTGTATTTTTTAATCAGGATACTTTTTTATTAAATAAATAAGCGGTACAAACCGTTACATTTACAGAGCAGATGTTGGGTAAAGGTTTCATAGCCCGATGTGGCTCTAGTGTAACGGAGCGCTGTGGAGTAGCGAGTGTAAGCGCGAGCCAGAGGAACAACACAGGCAGCCTAAGCGGCGGTGAACGCATGAAGCGTTTTTATGACTCCACAACGTACACATAGTTGTTGGGAAAACTTAAATAGTGTCCACAATTAAACTAAACAGGCCAGGAGGCATGGGCCAATCGTGACATCTAGTTTAGTTTCATTCTAAGCGATTCATGCTTTTAGGCCCTGTTCCAGCCATTAGCCAACGGAGACATCCTCTTCCTGGACACTTGAGCCAGTGTCAACATGTTCATCATTGCCTGCCCAATGTTTTCGCCATCTCCGTGGTATGCCTTGCCTTATCACATGATGGGGCATACTAGCCTACGGCAACTGAAACATTTTTTATGCATCTTTAATTTTATTTCTCATCTAACCTAAATTTTTGTTTTATAGCTCTAGTTTTATTCTTTTAGTTTAGTTCTATAACTTATTTTTAGCCTCAATTCAACATGGTTTAATTACATGCTTAGTGACATATTATTTTTTTGAAAACAAAACCCTCTCAGCTTTTATAACCTGTTAGAAGTTTAAGCTAAGGGGATTGACGGTGTGACGGACCAATCGACCGCCAACCATTAAAGTGGTAAAGTTGTCACTATGAATAACCACAAACACCTTTTCTTT
>JAODLI010048760.1:0-12806 GCA_027575585.1 Percopsis omiscomaycus | reverse complement strand
CTTCGAGGAGGCGGATTCCGTGGTCTTTAACGATGAGATCCTTTTTCAGTGCCTGGAACAATGAAATTGTGTTTCCATTGTAGGGATCTTTGTATCCAGTCACTGCTCTTTCTGCCGAAAGCAGTTTGTTTTTCCACTCAGTGCCAACTACGCCTTGAGTCACAGCTTCTTCTACAGAGAGTCTTTTATTCTTCACTGGATCGATAACAAAGCCAGTGGCAGCTTGGGCTTCAAGCAGAACAAGAGAAGTGCCTTGGGTTAGGAGACCTTTGGACTTGGCCTGGTAGATGCTCATTATCTCTTTGGTGGACTGTAAATACACGCCTGCAATGCTGTTGGTGCCCACAAGGTATTTGTGCACTGAGTCCATCTCACTCACTTCACTCACACCGATCTTTCCTGATTTTAGATCTTTGTAGAGCTTCTCGTCAATGATTTTGGATTCTAAAAGCCCCTCAGCAGTGACCTCCTTCCTTATTCCGTGGAAGGATTTGGTTTCAGTTGTCTCTGTAACTGTTGTGGTAATGGTAGATTTTGTTTTGCTGTTCTCTGATTTAGTTTCTGGTGGTTGGCATGTGGTCACTGAAGTGGTCGTGGTCTGCTTTTGAATAACTGTCAGTATAATCTCCATGAAGCGTTCCATAGTTATGGCTCCAGACTTGAACTGCTGCACAAGCTCTCTCCTCTTGTCCTCTGTGATGTATTTGGAATAAAGAAGATCCCATAGAGAAACAGTCTGCCCTTGGTATTTTCCCCCTGCTCTGGTTGTTGTGGTGGATTTGAGAATTAGTTTGGTTGCCTCATCAATAAAGAAGTAAAATTCTCCTTTCTTTACAATGACCAGTAAACTTAGGCCTGTGATGGGATCTCTGACACACCTCTCCACTAGCTGCAGATAGGTCAGGTTCTCCTGTGTGTTGGGGTCAAAGAAGCCCTTGGTATCATCATCAGGGTCAGACAGGATCTGGTTCATTTCCTCATCAAAGTACCCTCTTTGGTAGGCCACCTCTACGGGAACTCGATGGCTGTGCACAGGGTCAATGATGCCGCCTGTGGCAATTTGTGCTTCGAGGAGGCGGATTCCGTGGTCTTTAACGATGAGATCCTTTTTCAGTGCCTGGAACAATGAAATTGTGTTTCCAGTGTAGGGATCTTTGTATCCAGTCACTGCTCTTTCTGCCGAAAGCAGTTTGTTTTTCCACTCAGTGCCAACTACGCTTTGAGTCACAGCTTCTTCTACAGAGAGTTTTTTATTGTTCACTGGATCGATAACAAAGCCAGTGGCAGCTTGGGCTTCAAGAAGAATCAGCGAGGTACCTGGTGTCAGAAGGCATTTACACTTTGCCTCGTAGACACTCATGACTTTTTTTGTCGATTCATCTCTAACACCTGCTATGCAGTTGGTGGCACCTAGATACCTTTGAATGGATTCCATATTGTCTACTTTATCTTCTGTTATTTCTCCTTGGATTATTTGAGTAAAGAGCTCTTTGGAGATAATTTTTGACTCATAAAGTTCACTGGCTGAGACCTGCTTCCTTAGTCCTTTGAACTTTCTCTCTTTGGATGTCACTTCTGTAATGATTGCAGTGATTATTTCAACGATTTCCTCTATTTTAACAGTCCCTTTCTTGTATTGCTCGAGAAGTTGTTCCCGTTTTAGTTTTGAAATATATTCAGAGACCAACACTTCCCAAAGAGTCACCACTTTTCCTTTAAACTTTCCAGCATTTATTGTAACAGATTTACTTTTGAAGGCAAGCTCTGTTTGGTCATCTGTGTGAAAGACTCTTGATCCCTCTTCATACAGTGGTAGAAGCAGAAGCCCAGTCTGTGGGGCCTTCTCACAACGCTTCATCAGCTGAAGATAAGTGAGGTTTTCTTTGGTGTTTGGGTCAAAGAAACCCTTGGTGTCATCAGTAGTCCCAGACAATATTTTGTTCATTTCTTCATCAAAATACCCCTTTTTCATAGCAACATGAACAGGGAGCCGGTGACTTTGAACCGGGTCAATAATTCCGCCTGTTGCAATCTGAGCCTCAAGAAGTCGAATGCCATGACTTTTAACAATCAGCTCTTTACCCATCGCTTCAAACAGAGATATTGTGGCATTTGTGTATGGGTCCACATAGCCAGTGACGGCCCGTTCAGCAGAGAGCAGCTGTTCATGTACATCTGGTCCAACTACCCTTTCTCTTATTGCCTCATCAACCGTATAGAATTTCATCCTAACGGGGTCGATGACGCATCCTGTCGCAGCTTGAGCTTCAAGTAGTGAAAGTGCAGTGCCAGGTGTTAACAGACCTTGTGTTTTTGCTTCATAGATGCTCATGACCTTCTTCGATTGATGAATCACAATTCCAGCAATGCTTCCAGTTCCACTAAGGTATTTTTTCACAGATTCATGTTGAGTTGCTTCTTCAAGAGTCTGTTTCCCTTCATTCACTTTCTTGAAAGTATTAACATCAATGATGTCAGATTCCAGAAGCTGTTTTGCAGAGACAGGTTTTCTCAAACCCATCGTTGTTTTAAAAGTTTCGCTCTCCTCCAGTTTTGTAATGGTGGAAATAACCAATGTCATTACTGTTTGGGTAGTTATCTTCTTTGTTCTGTATTTTTCAATTAGTTCAAGTCGCTGATCATCTGTGAAATAGTCACTGTGAATCAAGCACCAAAGAGAGATTGATTTCCCTGAATACAGGCCCACTGATACTCTCACTGATGTCTTTTCAAATTCCTCTTTTATATTTGAATCAGTGAACATTTTCTCAGGTTTTTGTGTAGATTTTGCTTCGTCATTCATGGGTAAGAGCCACAGACCTGTTTCTGTATCTTTCACACATCTACCCAACATCTCCAGGTATGTCAGGTTTTCTTTTGTTGTTGGGTCAAAAAAGCCTTTGGTGTCATCACTGGGATCTGACAGAATCTGATTGAGTTCTGCATCAAAATATCCCTCCCTGTATGCCACATGTAGGGGTAAGTGAATGCATTTCAAGGGGTCAATGATGCCACCTGTGGCAATCTGAGCCTCAAGCAAACGTATTCCATGCTCCTTCACAATAAGATCCCTTTTTAAGGCTTGGAAAAGGGAAATCTTTCTGTCTGTGTATGGATCTTTGTAACCAGTGACCGCCTTCTCTGCACTTAGCAGCTTTTCATACATTTGTGGAGCAATTACCTTCTCTTTTAGAGCCTGTTCCACAGTCAATTTTTGATTTTTAATGGGGTCAACAACAAACCCTGTGGCTGCTTGTGCCTCCAGGAGACAAAGGGCCGTACCAGGGGTTATAATTCCTTTTTTCTGTGCTTCATAGATGCTCAGCTTCTGATTGGAGGGTTGGAGTATCACCCCAGCTACACAGCTCGTTCCTTGTAGATAGGCTCTCACACTGTCCATCTTATACACATCTGGGATTGTGAGTATTCCATCTAGCAGACTTCTGTATGTTTTTTCATTTACAATTTCTAGCTTCAAAAGATCAACAACAGAAACCACTCCTCTGAGTGAGTTGAAATTCAGTGTTGTCTGCTGTTTTATCTCCTTGCGCTCAACAATCTCCAAAAGGATCACAATGATCTCTTCCACTGTGATTTTACGGGATTTATAATGCCTGAATAGCTCTTGTCTTTTGTCCTCTGACAGATATTCTGAGTTGATAAGATCCCACAGCGTTGTGTGCTTTCCACTGAACCTGCCATATTTAACAATGACAGTTTTGGATTTGAATGTTTCTTTCATAGTAACATCAATGTTGACCTTGTTACTTTTACCTTTAAGTGGCAAAAGACACAGTCCTGTACTTGGATCAGTGACACATCTTTGCATGAGCTCCAAGTATGTCAGGTTCTCATGGGTGTTGGGGTCAAAGAATCCTTTGGTGTCATCAGATGGATCTTTGAGGATTTGATGCATTTCCTCATTAAAGTACCCCCTGTCATAGGCCACATGGACAGGAATCCGATGACTGTTCACAGGGTCAATGATTCCACCTGTATCAACCTGGGCTTCTAGCAGACGAATTCCATGGTCTTTTAGGATGAGATCTTTCTGCATAGCTTGGAACAGGGAGATTTTTTTGCCATCATATGGATCTTTGTAACCGGTCACAGCCTTCTCTGCTGAGCGCAACTTTTGACAGATGTCAGGTCCAATAACCTTAGCCTTCACGGCATCATCCACTGAAAACTTTCTGTTTCCAATTGGGTCAATAATGAACCCTGTTGCTGCCTGTGCTTCCAATAAGATGAGCGCAGTTCCTGGCATTAGCTTTCCCTTCTGCCGGGCCTGGTAGATTGTCATGATCTGTGAGTCAGGAAGCAGAATACCTGCAATGCTGTCTTTCCCTTTCAGGTATATATTCAAATTTTTATCCTCTGTAACCTCTTTTACTGTCCTTTTTCCCTTTTCAAGCTCCTCCATAACCTCATTGGTGATGATATCTGCCTCTACAAGCTGCTTTGCTGTGACAGTCTCTCTGATGCCTTCAAATATGACCTTAGTCGTTTTTACAGCCTTCTCTATGACCTCCCTGACTGTTGTAGTAATCATTTTGGTTGTAAGTTTGCCCTGTTTGTACTTCTGAATGATGTCTCTCCTTTGGTGTTGATCAAAGTATTCTGACATCAGCAGTTCCCACAGAGACACTGTCATTCCCATGTATTTCCCACATGTCACTTTCACTTTCACTTCTTTAAATGCTAGTTTAGTTTGGTAGTCAATGAAACTGAAATTGGGCTGATCTGATTTTTCAAGGAGAGGGAGAAGACAGAGTCCAGTGACTGGGTCAATGACACACCTCTCCATCAGCTGAATATAGGTTAGGTTTTCTTTAGTGTTTGGGTCAAAGAAGCCTTTTGTGTCATCTCCCGAGTCCTCTAGAATGGCATTCATGTCTTCAGTGAAGTACCCCCTCTTGTAGGCCACCTCTAGTGGAAGTCTGTGACTATTGATTGGGTCTATTATTCCCCCTGTCGCAATTTGAGCCTCAAGTAAACGAATCCCATGTTCCTTTACCATGAGGTCCTTAGACAGGGCTTGAAACAGTGATATAGTTTCACCTGAGTATGGGTCTTTGTATCCAGTAACTGCCCGCTCAGCAGAAAGCAGCTTGGCATGGTATTCTGGGCCGAAAAGTTTGTTTTTGATGGCGTCATCTACACTGAACTTTTTATTTTGAATGGGATCAATCATGAATCCAGTTGCAGCTTGTGCTTCTAGTAACACGAGAGCTGTTCCAGGCATTAGGATGCCTTGCTTCATGGCTTGATAAATGCTCATTTTTGCATTAGATGAGAGAACTGCTACACCAGCAATGCTTCCTTTACCCTCCAGGTATTCTTTTACTGACTCCATCAGCATTAAATCATGAGTTGTTGTCTTTCCATCCTGCAAGTCATCGTATGTTTCTTTGTCAATGATCCTTGATGCCAGGAGCTCAGAGGAGGAAACACCTCTTCGCAGGCCTTTGAAGGAGACACTGACAGGAAGCAGCAGCAAGCCAGTATCTTGCTCCAGCATGCATTTCTCCATGAGTTGTTGGTAGTTGAGATTTTCCTGTGTGTTGGGATTGTAAAACACTCTAAGCTCCTCCATCTGGTCACTTAACAAACCTTTTTCATAGTAGCCCTTCTCAATCGCTGTCTCCACAGAAATGCATTTCTTTTCAACAGGGTCAAACAGGCCTTGCGTTGACATCTGTGCCTCCAACAGCCTCAGTGCACAATCTTTTGTAACTAAATCCTTTTGCATGGCTTGGAATATAGAGAGTGTTTTACTGGTGTAAGGGTCAACATAACCATAAACAGCTTTTTCTGCTGCTTGGAGTTTCTCCTTCATCTCAGGTCCAACAATCCCTTCTTTGACAGCATCTTCAACTGTGAGTTTTTGGTTTTTGATTGGATCAATGATGCCCTTATTGGCGGCTTGTGCTTCAAGGAGTGCCTGTGCTGTTCCTGGCTTAAGCAGACGCCTTTTCATGGCTTGATATATGGTTACCCTCTCGCTTGTTTTTTCCAGAAATATTCCAGCCACAGGGCCATTTTTCTTTGCTTTGGTTTCTTTGATTTGAGTAGTGGAGTCCATCTTGATATAAAGAGCTGTTACAGAAAATACAGGGAAAGTATTAATACTTATGCCAGTGATTCATCTTTACATTTAATTTATGTTGCATTTAATGTGATTAAATTCATTAGTTAACTGTTGTTCTGTGTTTGAATTTCATTTCAAGACATTAGATGTTCTATAATTTATAAAAATACTGATATATATTACACTGTAATTACTACACAATATTCACAAATGTCATAATTTTGCCAGAATACTTACAGAATACAGAATACACAGTGAAATTAGTATATCATTAACAGATTACCCTTTCAAAGTTTTACCTTACTTTCACCCACTCCCTACATTAACAATGAAATGTCTGTCCCATGTACAGGGAATGTTTCACAACCTATTTGCTTTGGCATGCCAAGAATTAGTCAACTGAAGCTAATGAACCATCAAGATAGGTATACAACATAGGCAACATGAATAATAGTCACAAACGCCCTTGTTTGTTGGAAACCCAAATATCTTTAAAGGATTGACCCCACTAGTAGCATTATAGAAGCCCAGTGGAGGCAGGAAGGAGGCTGTTCTACAGTCCTATTCTCTTCTTAATCTGGACAGGAAGAAAAACTGTGCTCTACATGGAAGCAGTTCTTCCTGTTCTTCCTGTTTATTTATCATCTACCTACTAAGCAATATTTGCCAATTGCAACCACAGGGCTTATTGGGGAAGGCTTTTTGCATAAATACATCGCATAAAGATAAGACTTATCACAATATGGTACCACCTATAGATCTAATTAGCAACATCATCTTGAGCAACATCTGAATTCTTGGTCTATTAAGAAAAGCACCAAATAAGTTAAACGGATCTCATACAACTGTGAACCAAATCGATAACATGGCTGAGGCTATATGTTGTTTAAAAAAAATAGGATCCTGAGTTCGTGCAGTGCCGAGAAAACAGTTGGCCTAGGCTACAAAAAAGTGTATGACCACAATAACACCAGCGGGGCCGACAGACAAGAAAAGCATGTCACCAGTTAAAGACACACCATCAAGTGGGTAGCCCTGTTGTAATGGTAATGCAAATTCGAGCCGCGCTGGGATGACGTGCCGAGTCAAACCGTGCTGTGCCGTGCCAGGCCATGCAATGGGAAAGGGCCACAAGGGGTTTTCAAAGACCCACGCCCCCTCCAAACCAGCACGCACACCCAGGTGACTGTGCTTTCACAAAAAGGCGTGAAAAGGAACACTGTCAAACCGCTCAAATAGACACGGTTGACATTTAAGATTCAGTTAAGGGGAAGGTGGAAGATCTGAAGGAAAATACAGAAAGCTGGCAATCTACAATCTACAAAAATAATACCACCCGTCATTCAGTTAGATGGCATGCAGTTAAGAATAGCTGTTAATGTTAGCTCGTAATCTTAGTGAGTTAAAGGTGTGATCCAACATTCTTTGCAGTTATAATGTGACACCATTGGCTACCCAGTTTAAATTCCACTCCTACAGACCATAAAAAAAAGAGAAATATGATCTCAGGTTAAGACTAAAAGCATACTGTACATTCCTGTACCTGTACATGTAGCACAACAGCACATACAAATTACTTTGTACTTTGTGCGCCAGTGTTTCCTCAACTGTAAAATACTGATCGTCACCCACTTTGCAAATGTTTGAACATGGTGAGAGATAATGTGCATTTACTTGCAATTTATTTTTTAGTGTGTGTGCTTTATCATACGTAGGCAAATACATGCTGTATGGCAAACTGTCTGCTGCGATAATGCTCCCCATTTGAGTCTACCTTTATTCTCACACTCTCTGCCTGAAAGGAAAATTGTAGTGCTCAATAAGAGACACACTTTCAGCTTTATGTTCTGGAATGTGTGTATTTATTTATCAATTTGACTAAATTAGTACACTTTAGAAAAATTATATGGGATGGATTTATACACATGCAACTCAATGCATACAGAACTAAAGTGAGATGTATAAAAGAAAACTATATTACAGTGTATTACTGTAATCTATATTCTCAATAGGTGACACATTCCTTACTCAGATGCTGTAATGCATCCAATATGTAGGTGTAAAACAAAACAAAGCCCTGGTACATACTTCAGACACACAGTTCAGACACTAACCCTGGAACAGGAATGCGTTCATTGCGAACGCATACATTCCCCCTGCATAGTGTTATGTGCTATTCAATATTATTAACAGGGGATTGCTTACAATCAAAATGATTGTTCATTGGACAAATTGGATAGTAGTTTGGCACGGAAGTTCCCTGTCCAGTTAGCCTTGTCTTCCAGTCCGTGTTTTCCATGTTCTGTTATTGCGGTCCTGTTGTTTTTTTTATCTCCCTCATTGCTTTGTGTTATTTGATTTGATTATTGTTTTCACCTGTTTCCCCCCTATTTAACCCCTGTGTTTCTGCTGGTTTGTTGCTGGTTAATGTTGTTTCAGGCCCCTGTGTTGCGTGTTCTCTCAGTCTTTCCTGTTACCGACTCTGATTCCTGCCTAACCCTCTTGTACTCCTGCCATTGTAACACGCCGTGTTACGGAACCCTGCACCTCGACCACGATCCTGCCTAAAGATCCTACCTAAAGATCCTACCTGAATGCACTCCGGTCTCTGAGCCTCCTTGCACTTGGATCCACCAACAGTGCAATATGTACATTACATTTGGAAGTCATGCATTGACATTAGATTCTTAATTCTTAAGGCTTAACTATGCTTAATTTTAATTGCATGAGGTTTCAAATGTCTAATTATAGCTATTAACGTGAAAGCTCAAATGATGGAATAGGGCAGAGAAGGGACTTCTTTTTTTTCATGACACAGCCTTTTACAAGCTAATAGCCCAACATTACCTATATTGCCCAGTAAAATATTGCACCTGGCACTAAGAAAAATTTGCAAATGTTACGCAACAATAAAATAACCTAACTTATAAAGGCAAGACAGCACAACCCTAACAGCAGTGACTACAGCTAAATGAGAATAACAGACCTTACCCTAAAATAAAATTCCTGTCCAGTATTGTTGTTGCTACAGGAAATGTAGCAACAAAACACATTTGGAAAGTAATATTCTAGAGAGCCCCCCCCGTCCCTTTTAGTGTGACCTATGAACAAACCAGGAGTTTAACTAAATGTTACACAATTGTATTGACTGAGTGGGCACAATTTTGGAAAGTGGAACAAATCGGGAAAATGTTTTACAGAACGATTAACAATCTTGTGGGAAATGGCAGTGTTGTTTTTATGATGACACAGCTTTTAGAGTTCAGGTCAGCTTGCTTTGCATGTAGCATTATTTAGACAAAAACAGCAATGCTTGTCTTAAGGTCATGTCTAAGGAATGTTTGCTTTCTCTTTCAACAAGAGGGAGTTGGTCCACAGGACAGGATGTGTACTGTTATTACTGCACAACTGTCACCAGATTCCTGAGCTGAAACATGTATACCTTTCAACGAGAACTGAGCATTTAAAGTTTGTCATTTTGCAAATTAAGTTCTAAAAAAACATTCACATTATTTACATTTCTTTTGAGAAAACAATAGCCAACAATGTATGCATGGCAGCATAACAAAAGAGACGTTTATTTTTACAATAATATAAAGAGTTTTAAAATCACTTTTCTAAAGAATTTTCTCACCTGTGTGTGCTGCAGCACTAAACGGTCCACTGGGTTAGCAGAGTAGCAGAGTGCTCTTTCCTAACTGGACGTAGTGTGTATCCCTCACACCTCAGAGGAAAACCCACACTGCTCATGGGTCAGATATACTGTAGTGTGCTTCGTCATGCCCCACCCCTTGTGAGGAACAACCCTTCTCTCTTGAGGGAGTAGCAGAAACTGAGGGAGTAGCAGAAACAGATATTTATCTCTATACCTAGGAAACCCAGGAATTCCTGTGGGTTTCCTCAGAACACGTTTTGAGAAAACGTGAAAACAAAAGAAAACCGTGAGAGCTATTCAAGTCGAGTTTAGTCGAGTTTAAAAAAGCAGAAGAAACCTTAGGAAGGGACCACAGAGGGAGGAATTCAACCCTTCCAGGACGGTTAGGATGACATAAGTGCCAGGGGATAGCCGTTCAATCCTCTTCATTAGAAAGCACATCTATGAACTGGTCTAAATAGTGAATATTAATAAGCACAAGAGAAAAAAGTAGAAAAAAATAAGTCACACTAACAAGATATACATCACTGATAAACAGCCTTTATTTTAGGGGCATATCAAAAATGCAATATTGCTTTTATGCATAGGCCTGGTATTTACGACCTCTCGGTTATGTATTATAAGTACTAATTTGTATTGTTACAATAGAATGTTACATACACCGTTTTTCATTACCAGAGTACAAAACAGGTAGAAAAAAATATTAAATTAAGAAAATATGGCCTAAAATCTAAATTTATTTACTCCTGGGAATTTTAAAGCAGAATTTCCAGATCCATAATGTTTTATTTTGAGACAACCCTTTTTGTAAAGTGTCTCCTCCTTTAACAGATTCTCTGACTAGGCCATAAACCTCTCAACTTGCGAGACCCCTCCTATTCCTTATCATTATTAATCATTGGATAGTCCTAAAAGGATCACACCCAAAGGCAGACGCTATAATCTGTGTAGCATTTGCCTTGCGTTTAGGTATAACCTTAAAAATAATAACCAGTAATGAATATCTTAAACAGGGCAGTGAAATATGTGTCCCTGAATGAAGTAAAACGTTATTGTAGGTATACAGCGAGATAATATCTTCCTTATCAAAGTATCGTGAAAAAGGGTTCCTGTTATCAAGTAAGTCTGTCAGGTCCCAACAAGATGTTTCAGACTAACATCTGAAACAACATGAACTATGCTGTCACCTCGCAACATGAGCTAAGTTACGTGCAGCGGTGGTAATACTACAAATAAATGTAATGCAAATGGTAGCCCTGTTTCCTGAGTAGGAATAGCAGCATGGATTAGGCCTACAGTGCACAGTAAGAGTGCATGAAGATATCACAACACATTACCAGTTTAGTATTATTCATTGTTTCCTGAATGTTACAATTCCTCTTTAACACCTTTAACACAAAATATAAAACTCACTTACTTAGGGTTTGGATAGCTCAAAAACCACATGAAGTCATTTTAAATCTAAGTGCAGAGAAAATGTTTCTTAAAACATTCTTTACAGATTTCTCAGCCATCGTTAGACCAAATATACAACAGAAAGCAATATGCAATAGGTGTGGAAAATATTACGTCAGCAGAGCAGAAAAACTGTGGACAATTCACACGAAATTTAAGTCTAATTATTGGCAGTAGATAGTGTCATATCAATATGTCCTGTCAATGACTGCTGTGTATCTGTCTGCCAAAATCAGCATCATCCCCTGCAGGCAAGCTCCAGCAATCTATCAGCAATCTGTCAGCATCCTGATTGACTGGTTGGAACTTTTCCATTCAAGGTAAAGTTGGGTGTGACTTCCTTTTCTCTGTAAGTCACATTCCGCAGGCATTCAAGTCCCTACGCGTGAACTGGCTTCAACAAGTATAGGGGCTACCTCATGGGTAACAAGTGCTGCCTTTTCAAGGTTAAAGCAGGGGAACTGGTTTTTTCTTACTAACTCAGCAAACCATTGGGGGTGAGTTTAAATGTACAATAATAATTATGTGTAGGGAATCCTATTTGGTGCGTAACAAAATCCATCAAGGTTCGGTGAAATAAATGTCATCAAGAATAAATCAATATTTTATATAACTGTCATATCTGAAAATCCCTCTATTGTGCCCTTTTCTTCATCCTACAGGATATTGCTCACCCCATCCCAGGCTCAACTCCCAGGTCCTGGAATGTTTCCATTGTCCAGGCCTGTCAACACTAAATAAAACACTAAAGATAACTAAAGACACTAAAAAAAATCTATAATCGTTTTTTTTATCATGTTAACTGAAAGGATATTTTATTCCACGCTAATGAAATTTAAAAAAAAAGTCAAGGCTGCTGGAAAAGCATGGTTCCCCTCCCACTCAATAGTAGCCTATGAGTAGAAAACGTTCAACCTTTGTGGTTCTCAGTGAGGTGTTTTGTGTGTGCCCCTCCCCCCACGAGTGCTGAGTGGGGGAGGGGCATCCCTCTCTACTCCTCCTCCTACAGCTATCAGGCTCACACCAATTCTACACCCCTCCCCCTACAGACATGCATGGTCATGTTTCAAACATAAACAGTGAACGAGGGAGGAAATGTAATTGATTTATACGAATCCCATCTGTATGGCCAGTCAGTTAGAAAAAAGTAGATATATTTCTGGAATCATTTATACGTTTAAATTTATATTCTATTTTTTTATAATTTTTGTTTGACAAAGATTGATTGCTGTATAAGTGGGAGCAGGTTAGCCTAGCGGTCTAAGTGTTGGACTCCAGACCAGAAGGTCGTGTCTGCTAAATTATGTAATTGTAATAAGTGGACAGTGGTGACATTTATGTTTTTATAAAGATTTAGAGCACCAGTTATAATCTGATATTTCCATGCACTAGCCTACACTTTAAAAACATTTTGTTGTTTTAAAAGTGAGTGTTTGAAAATGTTTTGCAGCAATTCCTTCGGACCCTGTGTCCATTGGAATGGTCATGACATATTTTTGTCTGTAAACCAATAAATACTCTGTAATTGAATGATGTCAGCAATGCTGGTTACTGATTGGACCCTGATTATCCAATCAAAATCATGTTTTGACTTTGAGCATGTTC
>JAODLI010048750.1:0-16777 GCA_027575585.1 Percopsis omiscomaycus | reverse complement strand
TGCTCCATGTAATAGCACCATGTAACCCCTACCTGCTCCATGTAATAGCACCATGTAATTGTAAGTCGCTTTGGATAGAAGCGTCTGCTAAATGATGTAAATGCAAGATAACAAGACTAAAGCATGTAACCGCGAGGGCACAACAATTGGAAATTAAGTATCTTGTCATTGATGACGGTCAATTGTCTTTATTGTCATTGCAAGAGGTGCATGGATAATCTGCATGCCCATTGGTTTCTTTTTATTATTTTATATTGATCATAGGGGTGGGAGGATATAAGATTTAATCTTTTATCGTAATAATTAAAAACACTATCGTGGTGAATTTCCATTATCGGGATAATTGTGAATATCCTCACATGAGCATGAATATTCTCTCGTGTGACTTGGATGTCAGGTTGATAGGTAGATTCCTTTTCATTAATGGATTTTTTTTTTCTCATCGTGATTACTTGGGTGTTGGCGAGAGTCTGAATCTGTCTTTTTCACTAATAAGGATGTTAACAAAAAAGATGTGTCCTATGAAAAATATTTGTTTCTTCACAAAACGTACGGTAAAGTGATTCCAGTATGTTTTAGTGCCATTTTAAGAGTTTTAATAATCTTTTGATGATTATCAAAAGATGATATTATATCATCCTATGCCTATGGGGGCAGGATAGCCTAGTGGTCTAGGTGTTGGACTCCCAGCCCGAAGGTTGTGGGTTCAATCCCCGGAGGTGGGCCCACCTGTAAGCATCCTTGAGCAAGATGCCTAACCCCTATCTGCTCCATCTAAAAATGTACTAATTGTAAGTCGCTTTGGATAAAAGCGTCTGCTAAATGCTGTAAATGTAAATGCCTAGTCGACGGTGTCATGTTTCTCTTGTTTGCAGGTTTCGTGAAGAGGCTCATCTGGCCCGGGCTTTTATTAGTAAGCCTGAGTGCCAACTTGTTCTTTGCCTCGCTGTACATGTACCGCAACTGGAGATGATTTGCTGGGTTCACTTGCGTTTGTTTTCTCCTGACGGCGACTGCGTGAGCCTGCCTCTGGGCCCTCCACAACCCCTGGTTCTTCTACAGACGTAGCAGTCCCTCACACAATGCTAGAGAGCCTAGTTTCTGTCACTCACAATATTAGGGTTTGGTGATGCTTAGCGAGAGGCGTTCACGTTGGAAAATGACTCGAATGTGATTAAGCCCCATGCTGTCATGTGCTGTGGTGGGTCAATGCCAAACGCAAACATCCGACTCCAACTTGAATACAGATTGTTTTGTAATTATTATTAAATTATACATTTGCTTTTTTTTTTTTTTTAAACCATGTTGTGAACTGTGCAATAAACGAGCCACGTTTGAACCAATGCTGCTTTTGCAAATGATAATGTCTTCATCTTCACGAACGAGCACACTTATTGTTCATTTATTATTCATTTATTATTCATTGATTTAGCGTGCACAGCTGTACATATGTGGAAATCGTTCTCGTGTTGTCCCACTATGGATTTTTATATCAGTTGTCTAGCTAATCTGAATATGTATTGTCCTCCCCTACAAATTGGAGAGAATGAGGTAAACTGTATATTTTCCAAATAACTCACCCTGAGCCACCAAGCGGCCCTTTCAATAAAATTATAATTTGCTTCACATTTGATTATAGGTTTCATTCCATTACAAAATGGAATGTATTGTGTTTTTGAAATTTGATGTTTGTTCAGAAAGTGAAGAAAATTTGAACAAGAAAAAAAAAAACAGACAAAACGTTATTTGCTAACCGCTCCCTAATGGTGTCCATATTTATTAAAATTAATATATACATTTCTGCTGTTCTCTTGCATCCTCCCACCCTGTATTTTGGTGGTGGGGAAAGAAAAAATGTCTAATATTGAAGCATTAAAAAATGTCCTATGTTGCCAATTTAAGTGAACCCTACTGATTCTGAATTTTTTTTTAAATTATGATCTGCTAAATGTGCTTGAATCAACTGCCTGATATGATAAAAAATGTTTAAAAAAAATAATGGGGAAATTATAAAGACCGTACCAGGATTAGGTGTGGGATCAGAGTTTTGAATACATTTTATTTGTTTAATTGAATTGTTTCTTTATATTACTGTGCTAGCACCAGGATGTTCTAATAGTTTTGCATTGCGTGTGTGCAAATAGAACACAGCATTGACCTTGAACTACTTTTTGTAAAAAAAATGTTGGTGTATTTTGTGTCTGATGTAAAATTGTAAATTCTCTATATATGTTTCTTTACATTTCTTTTTGCCTGTGAAACATTTTACTAATGGCTTTTTTTGGTACCTTTAATTATCTCTTGGTATGTATATTATTGTAATATGTGCCCCAACACCACCCCGACACATAGACATATATGATGAATGTTTGTTTATGAAAAAGTATTCATGTTAGTCTAACCTGTACTGTATATAATGTATATTAGCAACTCATAAAAAAAAACATTTATAATAATTAAGACAAGAATTGTCACCTGTTTTGCCAGAGTGGACATGACTAATATTATTATAGATGACTACATTGAAAACCAAGCTGTTCGTTTATAGTAGTATTACTGAAATTCTACTGTAAAAAGAGTTATGTGCAACAGTCCTATATTGTCAGCTTTGTATGTACTGTACAGAACCATACTAAGTTAACCCTAAAACGTGTTTTTCATTCCAGACAAGCACAACACAACCAAATGACCATGTTGAAATGTAAACATTTTTGTCCTCCCGGCCAGGATTTGGTACGCCCCGTAGAATATTGGGGTGTTGCCATCTGTTTAACATGTACACAAATGGGTCTTGGCATAGATGCCACTGGCCCTTTACCAGTTAGTTATGAGCTCAAGTATATATGTGCTACATTCATTCATGAATTGTCAAGAAATGTGTTTTCTGAAGCGTCAGTAATACTGAGGGAATGTTCAACAGCAGTTATTTCGGTAATACTATTTGATATAGTGTTGTCGATGTAAGGGATGTGTTTTGAGTTTGCAGACTTGAATAAAAATCATTTTTTTTCTGTGCAAGTTAATTTTCTGCACCATTGGACTTGCCTTCTATAGAAATCCATGTTATTGATTTGCATGATCTTATTTTGTTCTCTTCTTAAATATCTTCTTGCTCTATCCAGTTACAAAAATCAATTGTAGCTGGGAAAATGTTCTCATTTAGTTGCATTCTCTAGTAGCCTACATTATTATACGCCCTCTTCTGGCGATAATGCTACATGCATCTATTATCTGAAATCCCTATATATTTTAACATCTCCATTATGCAATGCAGAGCTTATTTGATGATGGCCAGCTCAGTGAACTTAAGTTATTTCCACGATGGGGTTTTAGCCACTGACTTTAGGAAGGGACAGTTGTCCTAACGTAATGGCAAAAGAACGTTTCCATGGCAACGAACGGGTGAACATACCCGGTTGACGGAGCAGTCAAGGCTACATCCCTACTGCGGGTGTAGCAAGATATTTGATTGTGAGAAATATGCTATACAAACTGTGTTAGACGAACAATTGTATGCGTCGTCATTCCTATCTACTGTGAGCAATATCGGCACTCATTCCACCTCTGGTGGAATGTAGGCTACAGCCGTGGTATAGGCCTAAGCTTTGAAGTCATGAAAGGTCACGGTGGAGGGACTGTCTTGACTTGAGCACGCGATTGACGTTTGAAATAGCAAAAGATTTTGTAAAAAAAATGTTGCACAATCTTGTGGGAAACACGAACTACCGTTCATTTCATTTACGCCATAGCAGGGTCGACGGACACTCAGACATAGAAAACAACAGCATAGAATAGGCTGCACGTACAATCACATTCAAATAAACTGCATGCATGGAGTTTGTTTCATTTAACCTTTAATTTTGTAATTTTAGTATATAGCCTGCATATATTCACCATTCACCATCAGAGCCATACTGTAGCCTACCTCTGCTGATTCTACTCAATTCTAATGCTTTCTAAAAAAAAAAATGTCGAAGTTGACTACAGGCCAGAAACTTCTCTTTAAAGAAACCGTAATAATTCAAATTTCTACAGGAACTGTAGGGAGTCCTACGTGTAGGCTAGTAGGTATGCACTTCAAGGATAACACTGAAACCTTCATACAAGCTGAAATAGTATTTTTGGGCTCCTGGGCTCTGTACGTTACAAATGGTGAAGCCAGACTGGAACAGCCCTCATTTATGTACTAGATTAGGGGCCCAGTATTCCTGAAGGCCCCAAAGGAGTCACTGGGCTATTTAGTTAAAACTGGTTCTGCTAATGCCAGAAATTAAAATGGCACGCAATTATAAGATACCATAGGCCTAAAACTGCCTATTTTGAGTGAAAATATAGGCTATTGTAGGCCTAGGGCATGTTCATGAGACTGGGTCTTCTTTTTGTTTCACTTCTTGTTTTAGGGCTGTTTAGACGTTTAGAACTTGTTGTTAAGACTTTACAGGGTTTTGTCATTAAACAAAAATAAGTTCCTGATAATCCTATAACAAACGTACAAGCTATTGACATAAGAGCCTACAAAAAAATATTAAAATATCCAAAAGATATCTAATATATGTTTTATATCAATTGCTAATAAAAATGAAAGTTATCACTAGGAATGCAAGCCAAAACTGTTGCAATATTTGATGGAACAAGCACGTCCTTGATCGGAAGTTTTTTTGCGGTTTGAAACCATTCAACATATTGTAGACATTCCCTTGGCCTCGTGAGGAGGCAACGCACAGTTCCTCACCGACAGTGAAACATCACCGTTGAATGAGGTCGCACCTCTTATCGTTAAGGTAGTAGGCTAGGCTACGTTCGTATTGGCGATTTGTTTTTTAGGCAACACTTTTGGTTAATACTTAAAGGGTTCGAGCCTGTTTTCACAAGAATATAGCAACGAATATAGTGGAAAAACATGACTGGGAGCTGTGAAGGCTTGTAGAACTGAGGTAGGTGTCTTGATACCTTTAACAGGTTGGCAAAGAATGCTTTTGTGGGAAGCACTGTTATATTCAGATTGCAATAACGTTTTAGCCCAATAGACAGATGTGTGTGTACATTTGTTTTGTTGTTTTGCTGCTCTTACCTGAATAAATTAAAGTATTAGTTTCCATTAATGAAAATAGACGTAGTTATTTAAACTTTTATTTCATGGTTTAAGTTCACGTTGTCACGTTGACCCAACGACATATAGGCCTACATTTAGAATAGGACAGGGTATCAGATCAAATATGTCTACCCCTTAATATTGTAAAGCATCAATGTATTGCCGTATAAGCAATGCATTACTTGGTGCTACAAAAACAGACTAAGACACACGTATACAACGCATTACATCTATATGCGTTGTATACGTATACTTGCACGTCCACACACACACACACACACACATGCATGCTTGTGGTCGGTGCTAACCCGCGCTGTGTTGCCTCTTTGCTTCTGACCGACTGCTGTTCCGGCGAGCAGCCGCGGAGCTGGCGGTAAATGAGAGTTTGTCACCATGCCCCCGGGGAAGTATGGGATGCAGGAGGAGTGGAAGAAGGAGGGGGACCAGGAGATCATGATGGACTTCCTCCTGCCCACTGGGATCTTCCTCAAATTCCCCGTGTCTCGCAATGAGACCATCAAGACCATCAAGAAAGTAGGTCTCCATGTCCCTGCTCGCGTCACGGAGGGAATGGCGAAGATAATGTGTCAACACAGTGTTTTCATCCCTGTATGTGATGCGTACTCTGGTCACCATTAGGAGTGTAACAATACACAAACGTCACTATCCCTTTATACATTTCGATTTTGAGACGGTTCAATTAAATTTTTAATTCTTTATGCTGTGCAGTATGAGAAATATACAGAATTAAGTCAACTTTTAAACAAACTGGCTGAATATTATCTGAATAAGATTAGTCTACATAAAAGCGTTATACAAACATGCTTGACGCTGCTTGCTTGTATTATAGATTTTCCTGGAAGTGTATTTTTTGATATACGGTATGTGGTCCAGCTTCTCTCCTTAACGTACGCAAATCTGCTGAAGCAAATCTGCTGTTCGAGCCATTGCATGTGCCAGTTTCTATGCCAACAGTCCTGCCACTTGAAGCTGTTTGATTTAGCTGTGTTTAAGTAATGATACTCTCGGGCGCTGCTAAGAGATTAAACATCTAGCATGTGGTGGGGGGGGGGGGGTTTGCAGAAGGAAATTTGTACCATAATGTTACATTATTCACTTTATACTAATGTATGTAACTAACATCTTAAAAGTTATTTTGGTTTCAGTGTCAAATTTAACTTAATCTTAAATTACGAGGAAATGTCCAATTTAACAAACCTAAAAGTTACTTTGGTTTGAGTGTCTAACTTACGTGTTAAGTTACGAGTGTTAGAGAGAACACAGACTCTATATTTCAGATCACAAGAAGCTCAACATTGTTGCTGTTGCACGTGTCTTTTATGTCAGATGGTGTGGAAAAATGCCAGCAGTGAGCCCCTGTTTGGGGGCCTGGGTGACCCCGACGCATACGTCTTCACCTGCATAAATCAGACCGCAGAGAGGGAGGAGCTTGAGGAGGAATCCAGGCGTATAAGCGACGTCCGACCTTTCATGCCCGTTCTGCGGCTGGTGGCGAGGGAAGGTGACCGAGTAGAGAAACTCACCAACGCACAGATTAGCCTCTTGATCGGAAAAGGTCAGCTTCCCCCTTCAGCATTAGGCGCTATTGTCATCATAACATAACATAACATAATGGCTGACTTTCCTAAAACATAATGCCACCCTTTATATAGTCTTCTATCCAAATGTTGTCATTTTGCAGGCCTACATGAGTTCGATGCCCAGAAGAACCATGAGGTGCACGAGTTCCGCACCAAGATGCGTACATTTTGCGAAGAGAAGGCCCTCGAGCGGCAGATGCTGTCGTGGCAACAGTGGATGGTGTATAGGTTTCCGTGTGAGCTGGAGCCGTGTTCCACCAGGAGCAACAGGAGGATGTTCGTTAACGTCAAGTTTGAGGCTAGCGATGTGAGTACATTTTGCTGCCTCGAGCCTGATGGATTCTTACTGTATCTGCTCTTGTTGTTTTCTTTCTTGTTTCTGTCACGTTTGTGAAGGTGGGCTGACGGGAGGTCAACACTAAACCTCACATAAGACAATGCTTAGCTAGGAAAATCCGTGGTTCCACCTTGCGTGGACACCTTCTGGAACTAAGCAAATGTTAACAATTCGGGTATTCCCCCTCCTACTGTACACTGCAAACAAAATCTTTCAAACCTTCAGATCATCATTTAGGAATCTGATTCCCAGACATGAAAAGTTACTGATGTCCTGTAAAATATCTGACTTGTTGTTTTTCTGATTGTTTCCTTAGGAGAGCTTCATGCTGCAGCAGGATCCCCAGGACACACCGGTGGCCCTGATGAGGAGCGCCCTAAAGAAAAAGGCCACTGTGTTCCGTTCGATCCGACAGGAGCCTGAGGATTACACGCTACAGGTCCAAGGCAGATGGGAGTTCATCTACGGAAAGCGCCCCCTGTGCCAGTTCAAAGTGAGTGGGGCCGGGTAGTCTAGGGAGTCCTCTGGGATGCCTAACCTCTGCTTTAATACTTGTGACTGTAGTCACTGTAGGTCGCTAAATGACCAATGTGCCATTGAAAAAGATTAAAATGACAGTACGTTCGGCTTGTCACATTCTCTTCAGTTGTGTGTGCGATGTGGTTCCTGTGCGAGGAGGGGGGTCCTTACAGCTCAAATAGAAACACGGGTCGTCAGATCAGGAGTCTGGTGATTCAGGTTTCAGGCTGTTGTTGATTGTGAAACTGTGCTACCTGCCGGGGTGACTCATATCTGTCTAGCAGCCCTGCAGCAGACGACTCAA
Source organism: Percopsis omiscomaycus (assembly GCA_027575585.1). Lineage (NCBI taxonomy): Eukaryota > Metazoa > Chordata > Actinopteri > Percopsiformes > Percopsidae > Percopsis > Percopsis omiscomaycus. The sequence goes on along the minus strand of JAODLI010048750.1, from coordinate 8,924 downwards.
TCCATCCACACATAATGAGATTTTAGCTGCATTAACCTACTGCAAATGAACAGCCTCCAGGAGTCAGTCAGTGCTGGACACTGGGACACTGGGAAATGTCTGCGAGACATGACAGTGATGGCTGAAGTAGTGGTGGGGGGGGGGAAAAAAGAAAAGAAACATCCTGTCCATCTTTCTGTCCTCAGTACATTTTCTTCTGTTTGAGAAGTGGCGAAAAACCCCACCTGACCATGGTGCACGGTTCCACCATAACCAAATACCAAATTGAGCAGAGCGGCACAACTAACCAGGTGTCCAAAACCCGCTCCTCTTCCAGACCGCCCCCACTTCCCCTGAAGAAGGTAAGGAGTCAGCATCGCATCCTGCCGTTATATATCCGTCATTAACAGAGACACGCTGTCTGTCCTCCTCCTGGCCTCCTTTCTCAACCAGCCGATGGACTTTGGCAAGCTTTGAACACACTGTCAAGCAGAATGCACCGTAGATCATTTACATTTTTTTCCAGCTGAATTTATACATGTAATCAGTGTACAAGCTAATGCAAAAACACAAACTGATGTTGGTTTTATCTTTTCAAATCTTTACCCTTAAAAAAACAATTCTGCAAATGTATTTAAGAATAGTTTAATCACAGGGAGTGTAAACTACAGTATATGTCTTTCAGAGTATGCTCAGTATTTAGCTTTTTTTTCATTTTGAATGTAGTGGAATTCCATTGACTGAAAAAAAATAACATGTCCTCTCCTCTCCGTCTGAACAGCAGAATACCTCCTCTCTGTGGTCCATTAACGAGCCTTTCTATATTCACCTGGTGCAGGGGAGCAGAGTCAATGCAGATGAAGGAATGAAGGTTGGTGTGGTTTTATGTGGGGGGTTTTTTTTCTGACATTGCTGCTCAATGAAGTGTAGCGTTTACTTGTTTACCAATATCTCAATTTCAGTTGTAGCAGCAGCGCTTTTGGCATGATGACGGGTGTCACATGACCAAGACCACACGTTTACCATAATTCATCATGGCGGTTGGTTGAAGCTTCAAAACAGGAAGTGGGGAGGGCCTATCTAGCTTTCACGGACCTAGATTCTTAGAAAAGGCCAGGCTTCATGCTCTTGTCTCGCCTTTTAATGCACTTTTTTTAGAGATGGATGTTGCTACTATTGCAGATGGGGGATTGCAGGTCTTGACCTAGCTTAACGTCGCTTAGTTTCTGCATAGTTAGTTTCAGGTGTGGTGCTGAACTTTGTTTGCTGTACAATACACACCTACCTACATACAATAAGCTAGGTTTTCTTCCATTGTTTTTTCTGCATTAAATTGAGGCATACAATACAGTAGTCCAGAAACCCAAATGGTGAAGTGGGTTAATGTTTGCCTGTGTTCCCTGATGATTGGGTTTCATAACTTAACTTTGTTAGTGTTTAGTTATTTAGTGTAAGTGCACTTCCGGCTGCTGCCTCGGTCCAGATCATGACTCATCATGACTGTCACATAATTCCCAGTCAAGTCTGCAGCTGGCAGGCCACGTTTTGAAGATACAGCCCAGCGGAGAATTTCCACTCATCTATTTAGTAAACATTCAGATTCCGTCTGATTCAATGTTGCAGAACCGTCCGTTACAGAAAACCCACATGAACTTCACGTGTGAACCACATGCGATCACATGTGAAATGTGGTTTTTCTGTACTGGTTAATGGTCGATATCAGATAAACAATAACGCTACATTATGACCTGCTTACATTATGTATCGGTATATAATAATAATAACTTGATTCATATACTGTAGTACCTTATAGGTCTACAAAGTTCCTTGTTTGACTCAGGAAACAGGAAACTGAATGATTTAGTGAAGTCTCTGGAAGTACAGCATACTACAAAAAATCCCCCTCAGTTGATGAAAGACCCAGGATTCAAACCACGCAAAGGTGATTCCACACCTAAGCAGTACTGTGTGTATGTGTATTTTTCTTGCAGCTTGTGGTTCAGGCAGGTCTTTTCCACGGCAGCGAAGTGCTTTGCAAGGTGGCGACGAGCTGTGAAGTGGCCGTGTGCTCCGAGCCGCTCTGGGACCAGAGGCTGGAGTTTGACATCAACGTGGCCGACCTGCCTCGGATGAGTCGCCTGTGCTTCGCTCTCTACGCCGTCGTGGAGAAGGCCAAGAAGCCCCGTGGCACCAAAAAGAAGAACAAGAAAGCTGTGAGTCTATGTGAAACTTCGGACATATTTCATAAGCACACCGGTTTCGAGCCTGCATGTGTGAATCTAGCATGTGTTTTGTTTTTTTGACAGGTGGGGGTGAATTTGTTAGCAAGCAAACAGACATGTTTCCTCTTTCGTGTTTAGTGTGTGTCGTTTGTTGTGTGGGTGTGTAGTGTTGTTGTGTTTGGTTGTGCAAATGTGTTCAGCGGCAACGCTGCGGTTAAGGGCTCATCCGCTTCAGCACTTTTATCTCTGCATCACTCCAAGGAAGGAAAGAATTAGCATATAAGTTTCAGGAAATTAAAAAGTTGTATTCAATTTCCCCATGTGAGGTCATGGCCCTGTTCTTTGAGCATTTTTACACATTTATATATACAGTATATTTATTGATATTCTGCCTTGCTCCCGTCCCTGTGGTTGAAGTCTGTGTATAAATGATTTGGTTTGAAACTCAAAGTGCGTATCCCCCCATCCAAATTCAAACATTATTTGCAGTGTGGCAGTTATCAATGAACAAATAGTAAGACATAAGCATAGGAATACATACTGTACTTTACGCACTGTTTTACGGTGTCTTGAATCTTTCTGCCTTAAATCTATGATGTATTACATGATAATACGTAATATGAAACTATGCTATACTGAATGAAGTATAGTTTCTGTTGAAGAAAAAACGTAAATCAGTTAGCTGCTCAGTTGGCTGCAGCTGGTTGAATGCTAGATGAATAAACTATTCATAAACCTGAGAGTATAGATGTTGAGTGTATGTATAGATGTTGAGTGTATGTATAGATGCTGAGTGTATGTATAGATGCTGAGTGTATGTATAGATGCTGAGTGTATGTATAGATGCTGAGTGTATGACAATTTCAGTGCTCCTAGTGAGAAGAAAGAACCTTCCCCTAAACGGGGTTGTTTTTATTGCACTTGAGACGATCAACCCACAACACCAAAATCCCCTTTTGGCAGGGGCTTCAGTTTGTTTTTGTGGCATTGCAGCTGTTATGGGCATGTCAGCGAGGACCTCAGGTGTGTCAAGGGCATCAAGCTGCAGAAGCCCAACTTCTGCTTTCTGAGCCACTTCTCTTCTCGGTTACTCGGAAGAGAAGTCCCCGCTGCTAGACACCAGGAAGGCAGGCGGAAGTTTAGCTATTTTGGCCATTCTTGTTCAGCGCTTTCTTTTTTTTGTTGTTGCAATATCTGTTTACTGTGTATAACACATTAGGCTGTGAAGTTTTTTTCTTTTTCTCACAACTTCTATTTTAGTTTCATTTAGTTTCATATCTTTATAACAACAACCCAAACAAGTAGCCATGGGGACAGAAGCTAATGATCAGTACCCCTGGCTTAATGGATTTTTTATTTATTATTTTTTATTTATATTTATTATTTTTATTATTATTAATAATAAAAAAATTAATATTATTTTGTTTTGTTTCGGACAGCTTGCCCCCTTTCTATAAAAAATAAATGCATTTAACTTGAAAAGTCCTTATTTGCATTAGTAATACAATCAATTCATCATGGCTCCCTGCCTCTGTTCTATACTGCTATTATGTTCACGCTTAGGTATGTATTGTACTGGACTTTTTCTATAATTGACAAATTTCTTCTCTCCCTGTTCTCTCTTTTTCTGTCTTAATGTCTCTCTGCCACCAGGATTGTCCGATCGCCTGGGTGAACACCATGGTGTTCGACTACAAGGACCAGCTTAAGACCGGGGAGTCCCTGTTGTCCATGTGGCCATCTGTACCTGGTATGCAGAGCTTTGGTTCTGCTTATATTACTCATCTTCATCAACACCCGTGCTGTCGGCTCGCCCACACTGACTGGCAACACTGTGGGCGGCGTTGGGGACGACCGTTTACCCCAAAGCCACACACAAGAGCTTCACTCTTTCACACGTGATGCATCTAGAAACAATTGTGTTTCAAAGTTACAATCCTGAACTTTCCGCTTTGACAACCTAGGGGCACTCTATTTGTCTGCCTATCCTCTTTATCTTACCAACCACTGTTGACATAAAGGGGGTTTCTACTTCGGGCCGCGGGGTGTCATCTTTTATGCCGAATGTCACACCTAGACATATTTTTTTTCCACCCGTAGATGACAAAAGCGACCTGCTGAACCCAATGGGTACGGTCGAGAAGAACCCCAACGACGACAATGCTGCTGCACTGCTCATTCGCTTCCCCAACATCAGACCACACCCTCTGTATTACCCTCCACTCGAGAAGGTACCGGAACCTGTGCAGCCCAATGTCTGTAGACGCTGTGTTTGACAACAACCTTCGATTAGCACGTGTTTCAGCTGTTGCGTCTTGTTTACTTTCAGATAAGTGAAAAGGAAGACAATGGCGACATCAGCTTTCCCACTAAAGAAGATGTAAGAAATAATCTTTCTAATCTCGTTGTTGCACCTTTTAAAAGTCCAGCGTATGAACACGGTGCTGGTGTCTCCTTTACTAGTACATGAAGCTCAAAGAGATACTGGACAACAGGAACAACTCTGACATTTTTGAGGATGAGAAGGAGGTCCTGTGGAAAGTGCGCGAGGACATCAGAGAGCTCTACCCCGAGAGTCTGTCCAAGCTTCTCGTCGTCACCAAATGGAACAAACACGAGGATGTTGTGCAGGTATAGAAGAACCCCCCCCCCCCCCCACGGTGTTGCTTGATGCGTTCATGGGGGTCAACAAATGCTTGTCAAGATGATAAAATAAAATGATAATTTTAATCACATCATCTCCTCTTGTTGTATCGTATTACCATTTCTAATCTTTGTTACCTTAAATAAATTGTGCACACATTTTCTGTGGCAGGTCACACAAGACTGACTATGGCAGGTTACTCTCTAGTTGAGAGTAACATTCCAGTTGTAAACCTAGGATTCTTTCTCCTCAGATGGTGAATCTACTGAGGAGATGGCCTGAGCTCCCGGCCCTCCATGCCCTGGAGCTCCTAGACTACAGTTTCCCAGACCCAGCAGTCCGTGCTTTCACCATCAGATGCCTCAAGAAGCTCAGGTATATACTTTATACGTTGCTTGTGTTCTAGCTCAGTTTGTGTTGTTGGCACGTCAAAGCGTCACCCCTTATGGCAACCCCCCCATCTCATGTATTATTTATAATTGAGCAATTATTGACTGTTGATAACTTTAGATTATTGTAAATAATTTTTTTTTTGAGGAGCGAATGATACACTTTCCAGTAATGTTGTGCAAATTCATAGGTGAAGTAATTTAGGCTACTAACTGTAAGTCGCTTTGGATAAAAGCGTCTGCTAAATGCGTAAATGTAAATGTAAATGTGTTGCTATTTTCATTGTTAACGAAACAGTTGAAGGCCTTCCGCCTCACAAGCCTGTGTTCGTTTGCCCACAGTGACGACGAGCTGCTACAGTACCTGCTGCAGTTGGTCCAGGTGCTCAAGTACGAGTCCTATCTGGATTGTGACCTGAGCACCTTCCTGCTGGAGAGGGCTCTGTCCAATAATACAATCGGACACTTTCTCTTCTGGCATCTGCGGTGAGAGACTTTCCAGTGGAAAACAATATATAAAACATGTCCATGCTGGGGTGGACATTTTGACGTGTTATTCATTATTTTACTGTATCTGCATTGAAGGTCAGAGATGCACGTGGCTTCCGTGAGCTTGCGTTTTGGCCTGATTTTGGAGGCCTACTGCAGGGGAAACATCTACCACATTAGGAGCCTAACCAAACAGGTAAACCTGCTGCTTTACGGAGACACGTGCAGCCTCTAAAGGATGTTGTTGGTTTGCTTGGACCAGACTTTGTTTATTTTGTCGTTGTTTTTTCTACCCAGAATGAGGCTTTGAGCAAAATGAAGGCCCTGAGTGACTTTGTAAAGTCGGGGTCCCAGAAGATGACAGCTGAGGACCTTAAAGTGTGTATTAAGCAAGAATCCTACCTGGAGGCCCTGTCAGATCTGCTGTCACCGCTTAGCCCCAGCATCATCCTCAACGAGATCTGGTTGGTGCCGGGCACGCTCACACCTCCTTACAGTGCAGCCGTACACACTTTTGGTTCCAGGCTGATGGTGCGTGCAACATGTTTTGTGCTCTTGCAGTGCGGACAGATGCAGGTTTATGAACTCTAAGATGAAGCCTCTCTGGCTGATGTACAAGAACCATTGGCAGGGGGACATGATGGGCATTATCTTCAAGAATGGAGATGGTGAGAGACACGCACGCACTCACGCACACACACACACGGTACTGTACTGAAAGAACGGCTCTCGTGGGTACAAACGCAAGACCAGATAATTAAAGGTTTTGCTCATTTCCAATACTATGAGCTATTTTATTGAATTGTTCTAATTTTTCTTATATTTTCCTGAATTCCCCTCATGGGTTAATAGAGTGTAATCTCATCCCCAGATCTGCGGCAAGACATGCTGACCCTCCAAATGATCCAGCTCATGGAGAACCTGTGGAAGAAAGAGGGCCTCGATCTCAGGTATGAACCTGTCACCAGTGCCACGTTGCAGAGGAGTCCGTTTGTTGGAATATGGCGGAAACAAACCGACCCTCTGCATTTACAGGATGATTCCCTATGGCTGTTTATCCACTGGCAATAAGATGGGACTCATTGAGGTTGTGAAAAACTCTGACACCATTGCCAATATCCAACGCAACAACAGCAACAGTGCTGCTACTGCTGCATTCAACAAGGACGCTTTGCTCAACTGGCTTAAATCTAAAAATCCTGGGTGAGTATCATGGAAAAACATATGACGGTAACTGTAACTGTAGCTGTAGTTATAGTTAGGTTAGTCCGGGCAGCTAATGTGAAGAATTCCTTTGTGTAATAGTGGTGCAGAGGATAAGAATACAATTTATAGTATAGTATTTATAGGTATTGGGGCCGTACGAAGATAAACGGTGAAACCTTCAAATAGCAGTAAGCAGGTGTGTTAGATTAACACATGCACATCCACACCAGCCCATGAGAGGACATGGCCGTCAATCATTTATCTGACTCGGGAACTCGTCAGTGAATATTTCATGTACAGTAACTGAGAAGATCCTGTGTCATGAATCATCTCTAGTGTGTGTGTGTGTGTGTGTGTGTGTGTGTGTGTGTGTGTGTGTGTATGTGTATGTGTGTGAATCCATGAACATGTCTGCACATGTTTGCCTACACTCTACATTCTTTGAGAATGTCGGTGCACCAGTTCATCACAATCACGTGGATATAATGGTTCCTGTGTTTTTGTTGTTGTTTGTTTTTGTTGGTATTTTGTAAGCAGGGATAAACTTGATGGAGCCATAGAGGAGTTCACACTGTCCTGTGCTGGCTACTGTGTAGCTACCTATGTGTTGGGCATTGGAGATCGCCATAACGACAACATCATGATCAGAGAATCAGGACAGGTAAGATTCACCACACGTACATTTGTTGTCCTATATTGTCGTGAAGACTGATAAACAAATTTCATGTATATGCATGTAAATACATTGTAATGTTATGTTTGTAATGTAATGTAATGCTAAATCATGTTATGTAATCTACCACAAAGTGTTTTTACTGTGATGTACCTGCTTAATGCTAAAGACCAGTGGTTCTCAAACTGTGGGTCAGGCCCCCCTTCAAGGGGTTTCTTTTAGGGGAGTTGTGAAATAGTTTCAAGATTTTCAACAGTCACAGTATATACAGTTTTAAAGTAGATTTTTTTCTTCACGGCATATCTTTCATTTTTCAGTGCTATGTATAGTGGTTTAGGGGTATGGTGGTTTAGAGGCCTTCTGTATATTTGCATGCTATGCTAAGTTGCTAAGTTTCATTGCTCGCGAGGGAGGTTACAAATAACAAAACCGCTACTTTTGTCCGGGTCAAAAGGAGAACCACTGCGTATAGGAGCATCCGGTTTCGTTACCACTTAGTTTCTCCCTTGTTTATCAGCTGTTCCACATTGACTTTGGGCACTTCCTGGGAAACTTCAAGAGGAAATTGGGGATCAACAGGGAACGTGTGCCCTTCATCCTGACGTATGACTTTGTCCATGTGATCCAACAAGGACGGACCAACAACAACGAGAAATTTGAAAGGTACCAAAAACACATGATTTGTAATATGTAATATTTGTAATAACAATGGTAGAATCCTGCTTATCTCTGTGATGACGGTGCTGTTATTTTGCCGGCAGGTTCAGGGAGTACTGTGAATATGCTTATAAGATCCTGTGTCGGAATGGAACTCTGTTCGTCAACCTCTTCTCTATGATGAAGGCAGCAGGATTGCCCGAGCTCTCCTCCAGCAAGGACATCCAATATCTAAAGGTACAAAAGGATGGAAGTGGTGACAGTATGATTGTTGTAGTTGTAGTTATTATTATGACTAGGATGACAGTTATACAGTTAGTGATGATAGCTTTGTCTTTATTTTTTTTTCAAAAGGACTCTTTAGCTTTGGGGAAATCTGAGGAAGAGGCACTGAAGAGTTTCAAAGTTAAGTTCAATGAGGCCTTGCGAGAAAGCTGGAAGACCAAGGTCAACTGGATGATGCATTCCTTGTCCAAGGACAACAGAACCTGAAGAACTGAACTAAATGTTGATTTGCATTCAGAATTAACATAATGGTTATAACCAGCCTTACACAAATGTTGTTTTGGTTTGAAACCATGAGCATGCCTCTTCCACACCTGATTGCTTAGTGGCTGTCACTCCTCTCTACACCCCACCCCCCCCTTCAGCGCTCACAGACTCAC
>JAODLI010048739.1:0-16777 GCA_027575585.1 Percopsis omiscomaycus | reverse complement strand
TATCTATCTATCTATCTATCTATCTATCTATCTATCTATCTATCTATCTATCTATCTATCTATCTATCTATCTATAATAATAGTATTAATAATAACAACAACAATAATAATAATAATAATAATAATAATACATCATAGGTCTCTTAATTAATTTGTTATGGAACATATCATATTTGAATAATAAAGCTACAAAAATATTGGTTGTTATTGGACTTCAACTCCCAGATGCACTTGATGGTCGTTTTGTGTGTTTACAACCAGCTGACATCCGGCGTCTTCCCGTCCATTAGCCAACCTTACCCACAGTCTACTTCCCCATCTAGATTCGATATTTTCTGAACGAAAGAACCCCTCAACCGATTGGCCAACTTAACTTGATGCTACATTTTATCGTGTCTATCAGATACCGGTAAGACTGACAGGAATATGATATTCAATTTTCGGATGTTATCAGTTAGCTAGCGTTAGCTGGTTTGCCGTTCAGTAACATAACGTTAGCTAATGCTGCACTAGCCTTTCTCTTTTGCTCGACTCGATGTCGCTCTGTAAGATCGGTGTTAGCTAGTGCTCGTGCAAAATAACTATATTTATAGACATTTATTGTTTTATTTCTGGTATACTCACTGGTTGGCCACCATAAATGCTATTTAGGTAAGCACTAAAGCCCGCCAGTACCGTACTTAAACGTTGGCTTACAAATTGACCTCTTAGCTTTCTTGTTTTTGCAACAAAAAAATAAATATACATATATCTATATCTCCCACTAAGGACTTAAGACTAGCCAGCTTGCTAGCTGGCAAGTTGTTGTCATGCGTTTGTCATTGTTAACCTGGCGAATTATAGAGTATAACATTTGCCATTTCTAAAAAAATATCATCATCAACATAGCTTTTTAGCTAAATAAAAAGGTGCACTGTTATAGATATGGTACCACCCCATCAATAACCGCCACACGTTGTCTGCATTGTTTATGCTAGGGCTCTGGCCCTGCCTCCTCCAGTTGAAGAACATCACCCCTCCATCACTTTCTCCAAGTTGGAAGCCTTCCTGTCTAAGCCATGACTACTCAAAGGGATCTCGATATGGTGAGTGTGGAGAGTATCCTCTGCTCTCAATCTGTGGGATTGTTCACCCCCCCTTAACTGCCATACTGCTTAATGTGTAAGTAGTACATTGCTGATTGACATGGTGGCAGCTTTATGGGTGACCATAGAAGACATTTTCCATGTCAGAATTAATTTGGGGCTTTTGGGTGAGTGGGCTGGATTAGCTAACATACACAAATACTAACTAGACTAGTGGTTAGAATAGTGACTGTTGGTTTTCTGAATACCATCTGTCTAATCTGATTTGAAACGTTGCCCTACTTCCTTTTCAGTGTTTAGGCACAATTGATTAGAACCCTTTTGTCTAATAAACCATTGTTATGGTTCTTTTTCACCATGGGAATGTAAAACATATGCATACCAATGGTATTGGTGAGAGTTAGGTCACCTAACTTCGGTGTGACCTTCCCTTAATGATGCCTAGCTATTGACGGGGTAATTGTAATATACAAATAAACACTTTTTTACATATAAACACAAACATAGTTTGGGTGAGCCCAAAAATGTAAATTGGCCTGCCTTGTACCATTTTTTGCTGTAAAAAAAATGGTACAACTGTACTGTAAACATCATCTCTATTGACATATAATACAAGGCTGGGGTTCTGGGGTTTTGTTGTTCTTTCATTGGATTGGAGAATGGACAGGATATATTCCTGATGCGGGACGTTGCCATGGGCAGTCAGGCAGATTTGACTTTGTTTTGTTCAAGGATGAAAGGGATGTGCATGGGGGTGAAGCTCGTTAGTGATTACATGAGTGTGTAACCCCACATTGAGGTTATTGGGTTTATTGGGGGAGGGGTGGGCAGTGGGCCTCTATGCCAGTGGGTGTATTGTGTTTGTAAACAGATCAGAGTGTGGGGTTGTCCTGCCCCAACGTCACTCCTCGTGGATTATGTCTCTTTGTTCTCTCCACGTTGATTTGGGAAGAAAAGATATTCACGTTCCACCTATTAAACAAAAAAAGATTGGCCTCTAACAGTTTCCTTGACAATTTTGCCATAGCAGTTTGTTTGATAAGAGATATGCAAGTGGTAAAGACCAGCATTGCTTTCGGCTTTAGAAGTTAATTCAACTTTCATGTTCTAAGATGTTTCATTTTCATGAAATTTGGGAGCCAGGCCAGTTCATGATAATTTCAGCCAATTCCAAAGAAACCTATTCGATTTTGCTGGTACTTTCACTTCCTTTATTTTCACTTCCTTCATAAATGTTTTTTTTACTACTTTCCGATAACATGTTAATAACCGCTAATGGTTACTCTGTTTTTACTTAACTCAATCTGCCTCTTGCTGCGTTTTATAATTGCGAGCCTTTGGGATTTTATGGCATGGCGCCTGACTCCAATGTCTTATTCAGTTTTCCTCCCTTTTCTCCCATTCCATTTTCAATGGCTGCATTTATTCCCAGCCAGATTCTGCACACTGCAACCTAATGATGTAATCTGGGAATCAAGGAGTCACTGAAATCCAAGAAAGGGAAAAGTGCAAAACATTGAATGCTTTTGTAAGATACAGGGCTTTTCTGTAATATGGCCCTCTAAAGTATATTGTGCACTAAGGAATTGGATGACTGAAGAGTTCCCACAAGGGTTTCCAGATGTCACTGTAAGTTAGGCCTTACAAAAAGTAAATTAAAATGTATTTATTTATAGTTTATAATGTAAAGTAATTGGTTTGCATAATCACCTATAGGAAAAGGGGAAGTAAGCCCTCTCTTTTAAAATCTCTCTTTCACATGTATAGACACACTTCTATTACCCCCTAGGGCTACGCATTGGCCATGTAAATTTAATAACATGACCATGTCTGTCTGGGACACCTGGGGTTTGCGTATTAGGCCAACAGCCCGGAGAGGAGCTCCTGGCCCCCTGGAACTGAAGGGCTAGTGTTCTCCCCTGTCAGCCCCACCCTTATCTGTTGCTGTCTCTAGCTACAGGGGCTCACTTCATTGTAAGCCCTCAATGAATGAAGCAGCCCTGTCAAAAAGCCAAGATCTGATCTGGATAAATCTAGTTGGACTGGAATCTCTTCACAGACCTCTGTGGGCCACCTCACTTCTGCTGAGGTCAGAGGAAATGAACAGATTCCACCCTGTCTAGTTAAGGACATTTTAAAGGCAGTGCTCTATTTTTCCTGTGTATGTTCAAGGTCTCACGTTTTCATTACATTAAGTCATGTATTTTTGTACTGTTGTAGGTGAACCTCCGCCTTATCCTGGTCAGTGGGAAAACACAAGACTTCACTTTTTCCCCAAATGACTCGGCCACAGACATCGCCAAGCACGTTTTTGACAACTGGCCCGCGGGTACGTTTGGTCTTTTGGCTTAAGGAAATATATTTTAGTTTAGTTTCAAGAATATTTAGCTACTGTTATTTGGGCATGTTTACTGTTTTATAATACTTTACGCAAATCCTCTTGGACAGGATGGGAAGAGGAGCAGGTGAGCAGCCCCAGTATCCTGCGCCTCATCTTCCAGGGACGTTTCCTTCATGGCAACGTCACCTTGGGAGGTATGAACCCCGTCTAGCCTGCAAACACAGGATGTCCGCTGGTCCTGGAAGACTTTATGAATACGATCTAATTAAGTATTTTAAGTTCACTTTGAGAAGTCTTAAAAAAAGAGATGTTTGTCTTCTGTCAATCATTCAAGCCCTTGTTTGAAGTCCTTTTTTATGCAAGTTTAACTGGCATTAAAAATTCTAGTGTTAAATGTAACCCTGAAACATCATGTTACTGTGTAAATAAAATAAAAATCCCTTGATAATATAGAATTTTTATTTGAAACTCTTATCGCCCACCTGGTAATTTGAGTTGTCTGCTTAATAATTAATTGAAACCCATAAAAGCTACAGTATGAACATATGATGTGGATAATAATTAATAATCGTGTTTCCGTTTCCTTCTTTCGAAGCTCTAAAGCTGCCCCCAGGCCGAACAACTGTCATGCACTTGGTTGCCAGAGAGACGCTTCCAGAACCTAACTCCCATGGTGAGACCCCTCTCTTTTTATCACTACCCCTTTCAGGGTAGTCAGAGTATCCGTTTGTTAGTCTGTGTAACGTCACACGTACTTCTGCTTTTAGTTGGCCTCACATTAAGTCTTCCTTTCCCTGTAGGTCAAAGGAACAGAGAGAAAACCACAGAGAGCAATTGCTGCCTCCTCTTGTAAAGCAACAGAAACAACCCTGTACATCTATACACACACCTCCCCCCTTTCCTCGTTCCCTCTCTCTCTCTCACACACACACACACACACACACACACACACACACACACACACACACACACACTCATTTCCGCCTGCTCGTTGTCCGTCAGCCATGGATTTGGGGTAATCACAGAAAGTGAAGGGCTGTAAGTGGCTTTCAACACAATTTCACACAATTAGGTAATTTAGCAGACGCTTTTATCCGAAGCAACTCCCAGTGGGTACAATTACAAGTATTAAGGAGCAGGTAGGGGTTAGACAAACTGTTGCACTGCCTAGTCGGAGGCTATCAGTTTTTTTCGTGCCAATATAGTACCCCCCCCCCCCCCAATATCTCCAACTTTTACTGTTACTTTTGTTTCAAGATCATAAAATGTATTAACTGTGCTCCCATACGGACCTGGATTGCTAATGGACAAGTTTGCAAGGCCCATCTTAACCCAGTGACACTGACTAAAAACGGACCCTGGAGCTGAAGTCCTGTAACGGATGAATGGGCTAACCCTGTGCTACTAGTCATATGGATGTTTCCATGGTGTTAATCCTCTCATTGCGCTTAACCAGGTCGTCTTGTGCCTTTTCGTTTTCATCATTTTCCCCAGATCCCAACGTTTAGTTTTCCGAGGAAGAGACCATCTTCCCTATTTTCTGAGAATATGTGCCATCCTCCTGCTCTGTAAGACTGCCACGCCACAAGTGGTGTGTCTGTGCCATCCCCTTACATTCGTGCCGCGGGACGTACAGAGACAGACTTAAGAGTTTATCGGGACAGCTGTGTGAGCGCCTGCTCCTCGTGTGCGCCACACTCGGATTGAACTGCACGACTTAAGGAAGGCCAGGTCCAGAAGAGTTGGAATAGACTCCTTATCGAGGCTCTCAAGGATGGATGGACTGCCTGAGCGACCTCAGCCCCGCCGCTCCCCTCGCTGTGACTGTATAGACTAGGCTGTCTGCTGCACCTTCCCAAGGGGGCGCTACTCCCCCAGTCTGACTAGAGGAGATGGGGACGCCTGTTGGAAAAAGCCAGTTTTAAAGGCAGACACAAGAGGCAGAAGAAATGAGAGCAAGCCCTCTACTGGACACAGACGGGAGGAGCGGCGGAAAGCTTCTCTCCCTCCAATGGAGCGAAAGGAAACTTTGGTGGTGTTTCACCTCCTTTTTAGTTTGAATGCTGTCTTTATATCTTGTTTGCCTTTTATTGTGGAATCCAGTAATATCATTAATATTGAAAGTTAAATATATCAATTTTTATCTTGTGCATAGGTATTTGTTCAATTTTAGTGTCTGTGTTGGTGTGCGTGTATGACTGTATGTGTGTGCACGTGTTATATAAGGACTAGAGAAGGGAGGTAGTCTTATTGAGACGGTGCACTGGGAGTATCAATTGGCTGTAGTTTCTTTGGAAACACTTGATTGCTTCCATTGAGTGTCTTTTGGTTTGTGTTTATGTCAACCAATGTCACTGCTATGAAGTTCAGCTCAATATGAATACATGTAAAAACTTAATGCCATGTGGTCTACCTAAAAGCCTGTATTATAAATTAATAAATCTTTAAATAAGTGCATTTTCATGTGCATTCTAGATTTCTGTCCATTTACAGTTCTGGTTTTTAACCTCTAGGTGGCAGTCTCCTGCCATTCGGGTTGAAGCCTCCAGGGTGGTTTGACAGGTTATGATTGTTGGTTGTTGCCTGTTAGGATTTACACATTGAACATGAATGAACATAAATTCACGAGTAATATAACTGCATAGGCACAATTCTAGATCTAGAAATGGCACCTTTGCATGAAATAATTGTAAATCAATTATGTAGATCGGAAGAAGAGAATCAGAAATGTCCAGCTGAAGCACAGAAATTAGAAGCCAGGTAGGCCTATTAAAAAAAATGAAGTCCGCACACATACAGGAGCATGATCAGCATGATCTAAGTGACTCGCCATGTTTGGTTGAGCTCACACTGAAATGCGTTTAACCCCCGTGTCTTTGGAATCTTCTCCTGACGTGTAGCTGCATGAAGTCCATGGTTTCCAGTTGACACTGGCAGTGCACCCTGGGAAAAGTGCAGCCAACCATACATCCCTGAACATACCTTCAAACCCACCGCTAACTACCTTCCTCATACCATTTCTCTGTGCGCCTTACTGTAGTAGAGGTAAGGATAGCATTTCATAGTGCTCAGGAGCAAGAAACAGTCAAAACATAAAAACAAGGCCACAGGTAAATGATTCAGAAATGACTGAAAGAACCCAGGGTTGGCTTGTTGAGTGGGCTGCAGTGAGCCGTGCTGCAGAGGGGTTACTCAAACTGCTAAGTGTTCCAACTAGCCCGTCCCATGGTGCAGTCTGGGGTCTGCTGTGGACAACAAGACACAGCTGCGCTGGAACTGCCGGTCTCTGTTCCCTTCTGCAGGGTTGCCTGTCTGTGATGTGGAGGGGACAAGTTCTTCTAGGCAGCAAGTGACGTGGCACACTGTAGCGGAGGCCAGGCCTGTTCTCTTCTACTGGTGTCTCTGAGACACTTGAGACACTTGTTTCAATGGTTTTCTATTTTCCCCCATCAGTTTCTCCTAGTAGCGCTCGTAGGAGACTCGTATGTGGTTAGGGCAATGTGGGATTATTGTTAAGGGTGGACGTTTGTTTGTTTTTGGGTTACACACTAGCTCTCTAGGTTTGGTGGCATTGGCACGTGATCTCAGTTTTGTATACGGCAACAATACCCCCTTAAAACACAGCTGTGTTCTGTGGTTTTGTCTGTGTTTATGTTCATTCCCCCCAGTGACATGTTTTGTATGAATTCTGTTTTGGACGGAACAAAACGGAACCTAGATAACATGAATGACATGAATTGTCTGCCCTTGTATTTAGGCTTCCTGCTTTTGGAGATGTACTGTATGTCTGTCAGTTACACTTATAAGTTACACTTATATAATACCAGCTGTGAACACACACAAACACGCAGATACGCAAATGAGAGACAGGACATGCAATGCCAAAGGTTTTTGATTTAGAGATTTAGAGAACATGACAACAGCATGAGTAGTTGTCATGTGTCAGTGTGTGAGAACATTTTCATTTTGTATTTAGGTGTGTGAAAATGTGTGCTTATGCGTTACTATGTGTGCATTTCTTGGAGCCTGATTTTCTACACCCAGATTCCGCCCGCAGCCTAAAATGCAAGAGTTCAGTAGGCCAGTGTGAAAACACACACACTCATGCCGAGATTGCAATAACACAGCAGGGTGTTTAGCAAATGAGAGGCCTTCACGCTGACTCCAGAAGCTGTCTGTTCTCATCTGCAAGACAGTGGTTGGTATGCCTCGCTTTTTCCAGATGAAGGGATCATGCCGGACACTTCAGGGATGTGGGCTTTTGACGTGTGTGTGTGTGTGTGTGAGGAGCAAGAGGGTAGTCGTGGATGTGAGTAATTATTGCTTTAGTGTTTCCATAGAGCAGCAGCAACAGGAGCGTGGAGGACTGGGGGTGGAGCCAGTTAAGTACCAGTGTTTCACTGAAACCCGTTTATATTTGGCTGTTCTTTTTACCAGATGGTCCCCCGGCATCCCATAACATGCCACTGAAAAAGCAATGGCTTTTGGACAATATATGCTCTGTGCTCTGTGCAGAAGAGAGTGTGAGATACACACAAAATAGGGATTTAACCTTACTTTGCAGCAGAGAATCTTTGGCAGGCGATGTTGATGATCACCAGAAGTGTCGCATAGTCTTGGGCACACCTATAAACAGTAAGGAATGAATAACCATATGCAGCTGCCTAACTCACAAACAAAACTATCCAGTGTTTATACGTTCTGCATATTTCCAACATGCATGTGACACCATTAACCACTACTTTCCATGTTAGGTCATACTCCCTCTTTACTGCTTATATCTTCACCTTCCTTTTCCCCGTTTCTAATGTGGTAGTTTGCGTTTTTCAATTTGCAGCTTGTGTGCCCAGTCTTCATTTGGTTTTAACCAAAACCACTCAAACAAATATGACAAATACACTGGGATAAGCTCCAGTGACACTACACCAGAATATGCAGGTAATGATGGAGGATGGTTCTCCCCTCTGGGTATATCCTGGGTCTCAGAGTAACGTTATGAAGGGAAGACAGAAGACTTGTGCCAGAGGGATTGAAAGCATTCATCATATCCGAGACACACAGTATTACTGCACGTGTGTGCAATGGGAGACTCCTGAAGAGAGAACATATAATTATTTGCTGGCAATAATTGAAATAGTCTCTGATAAGCAAAACTCATCTCTTGTCAATGTCTTCTTTATTCACTGAAGACACATAATTGACCATATCATTCACACAGATTATGTGTATACACAACACCACTATAAACAATCTTTAGACATATTTATATTTGTTTATTTATTTACTTTGGTTTGCAAAACTGCAGTTATTGTTCAGTGAATATGATGAGCGTTGACTTTGAGGGACTAGTCTCAAACTAGACAGTTCCTCTAGTTTCTCTTAAAAAGAAAAACATAGTAAAGCAATCATACATTAAGTGGTGGCAGAGACCTGCTGAATGCTCTCTGGAGCAGCATGAATAAGAAGATTTCGTCAATCTGTTCTAAATCAGAGTCACACAAGTCATTGTGCTTTGCGCTTTAGCAATTTTATATAAAACCTGTTTCAAGTTTGTAAACATTTGAATTCCAACCATTATAATCAAGTGTGCCTTTCAAATGACTCACGGTCTGAGGCCTCACATCTGTTGAAGTGGATAGACATCAGCAGGCTTGTTTACAACAGGCTTAAATATTAGTTGTGTCTGATCAGTTATCACAGCTCCGCTCTGCGTTCTGTGTTTTATTAATGCAGGATCATAATCGACTCCATTTGGTTCCTGCACACATGAGCCAGCACTGGTTTTGATGTCTCTGTTTCACCTTCATGTAAAACACTGATTATGTTGCGGGTGGTCCTGTTGCCTTGGGTTCCTTCACGGGTCAAACATTGGCTTAGATCATCTTCCAGGCATCATTAAAGCGAATGTTCTTATGATTTTATCTGGCGGGGGGGCCTACTTGAGTTGGACTCCCATCTAAGCTCCTGCGCCAGCGGTCCTGTATGTGTGATCATTGCTCAGCGACTCAACATGCTGACCTGGAGCTCTGGAATGGTATGTAGGTAGCTTCTCTGCCTTCACAGTTATTATTTTTTGATGAAGACTGAAGACTGAAGATTGAGGTTAATCTGTTCCTTCCGCACACTAACACACACACACACACACACACACACACACGCCAATCTTTGCTCTCCATCCACCCAGCATGATTCTTACCAGAACGATCTTAGTGCCACTGTTTTCAATATGTAAGGGCCTGAACGGTTTCTATTCCCAATTTATAGTCGTTCGTTATTGGAGATGTTGGCATGTGTGTGTGTGTGGTTCATTAAGACACTCAACCCTTTACAGTTCATTGCTCTTTCTGTCTGCCTGTAGCTTTAACTGCAGCTAGTGAGAGATCATACAGAGGTGAGGGATAGCGCGGGGAAGGAGGGAGGGAGGGAGGGAGGGAAGGGGGGGGGGGGGGCTACGGACGTCTGCTAGGCCGTTCCAGACAGCATTACGGCTTTTATCCTCCTTAATGGGATCTCTTGGTGGGGAATCCCGAAGGGTGGTGGTTATTAAGACACCTGCTCCAACTCCCACGTGCCATTCACCATGTGGGATAGGGGCAAATGTGTTGCACATGACTGGGCCGGACAGCGGAAGCTGCCATAGTAGCAAACACAACGTAAAGCACAGCAAGCGTGTGAAAGATAAATGGAGAATGGAAGTTAATTTGTGTGTGCTAGCACCCAGGTCATGTGTCACCTCTCGGGCGGTCACACTCTCATCCTGGACCCCCTTGAACATGACACCCTCGGATCTCAGTGCGACGGCATCAGATGTTGGCGTGCCGAGAGCTCGGGGCAAACGGGACACAGGGGATGGTGGTGACAGTTACCCTTGACTAATGTCCCCAGCTGCATTGTTGGATGTGCTGTGGAGTTCCCTGGTGTTACAGCCAAGGCACTTGGCTGTAACCTAACTTGGAGGATGAATACAGAATTAAGTGAAAGAGTAGAGGGATGGATTAATCCACTTCTGTTTTGTGAAGGCCTCACACAGAGAGGAGTGAGAAGTGAGGTTGGCGAGGGCCACGCGCTATAAAACGCTCTGCTCTGTCTCTATAAGAATACAACAAGCAGCCTATAAACTTGTCTCTTTCTCATTCTGCTGGGTATTGTGACACTGTACTTTGCTCTGTGCTACTCGAGCACAGCATGCTATGGCTTGGTGTGAGCCCCATATGTCCATCACATGGTGACGAGTCAAATCCAGAAAAAGAACCCTGGATAAAATCAATCGCGCCTGCCGTTGCCGTTGCCAAGTGCATTGCTTCTTGTTGCTTGTCTCATGCCTTGTTTACATCCAAGCCGTTTGATCCTCCTCTGTCATGAGCGGTGTTGGGAATAACGCATTACAAAGTAACTGCTGTCCGCTTTGTGGTATTATTTTATTAAAGAGCATAAAAGAAAGATGGTGTGTATATCCTCCTTATTAGGATAGGGATTTGCAATTACGTGACAATGCCTCTCAGGCGAGTAACGCAAAAGTAATGTAACAAGTAGTGTAACAAATTACTTTCTACAGGGAGTAAATAAGTAAAGTCATAAATAACTTTTTTGAGTAACGACCCCAATACTGGTCACGAGGCAGTTTTTCATGTTTACTTCTGTGAAATGTACACCTCCAGCTGCTAGATGTGATGAACCATAACTTTCTATTAAGGTTATAGCACTGATTTATTAAACAGTAGGCTACTTTTTTCTCATTTCACACAGATCAGTTGTAGAGACGGCCAGACTCTCATCACCAGAAACACTAGTAGCCCTGGTGTTGGAACCAGCACAACCAGTTTGCCTGCCTGCAGAGTGCGCTACTATTTTTTTGAGAAGAACAGGGCGCTAACACGTGACAGCCTAGCTCAGGTTAAAGCCATTGTGGTTTAATGTGTCCTCTGGGTGTTTGTGGTGGGAGACAGCATGCAGCTGAGTTCACTTGATGGAGTGTCAGTAAACCAGAGTCCTTCAGCAGCCAGACACGTTTCAAGCACATGATTTTCCAACATGTCAGTCTATCAGTGTTCCTCCAACTTTTTGACCCATGACTCCCACAGAGAAGTGGTACTAGCTCGCCTCCCCTATTTTTGCTGCTTGAATCCAGTAAAAACAAATAATAAAACCAGATGAAATGACTAAAAGGCAACTAGATTACGGTAAAAGGATTCATTATAGTAAGAGGCAAATGTTGCTTAAGGGCAGCTGGTTGTGATTTGGCTTCTCTCAGCAGGTGTAGCAGAATGAGCGTAGGGGGAGAGAAGATCTGTGAAGATAGAGAATGGTGAAGGGGCCACTTGGCTACAGGCCTCCCGACAGGCTGCCTGGCCAAGGTGATGGAGACCACTTCTTCCTGTATTTCCTCTCTCTAATAGTATGTCTCCAAAGAGACAGACAGGCAGACAGACAAACAGGCAGACTGTTAGTTAGTTAGTTAGTTCGTTACAGTAGTTAGTTAGTTAGATAGATAATCTAGCCCAGTGTATTTGTGCTTCCATCCAAGTGTGTGCTGGAGCCGGTCTCTGTTGAATAATAGCACTGCTAATGTAGACCTGCCAAGATGTTGGATTGGAAGTTGAACGTGGGGACACACAGCTGCAGGCCAGCCCGTCTGCACTGCATGAGCTCTGAGCTGAGCTCATCTCTCTCACAGCGGGGTTAGGATGTGATCCTGCATTACTGTAATCAGCTACATTGTTTACCTTCTGTTGACAGAGTTGCAGGCACCCTGTTTTCCTCCACATGCATACAGAACAACAGCGTGGACTGTACAGTGGCTCACTACATGCTGTACATTGCATCATCACATTTCGAAAAGGCTGGACAGTTCACTTTAGTTATTATTTGTTTTTATTTCATATGGACTAAAGAGTCGTCATTACCTAACTAGTCAAACACTCTGATAAATCCAAGAGGGCTGGAGACCCTGGGCAGTGTTAAATGTGTTGTAAAATCCTGGTTCCAAGACATTAGGTCATGTTAGAACCAACTTTATGATTCCCTAATGAGACAGTTGCTCAGCAGCAGAGAGATAGAAGACGCTAAAAAGATAACTTGAGCCAATTAGAATAAGATAAGACAGCAAACAGTACCTCATGTTGCAAACACGTAGCTTCCAGGAGAACTAGTAATGCAACATGTGAGAGTGTATTATCTTACATTTTCCTCTTTGCTCTTCTTGCTGTGGGACAGCCAAAGTTGGAGAATGAACACTTTAGAGAACTCCTGCGATGCAGAGAGAGCTCTAGAAATAATAGGAAAGACATGCATTGATTAATGCCTAACCACGTGTGCATGTTCTCACACACAAATTCACACATGCATACATGTGCATGTGTGAATATGCATGCTCATACATGCATATTCTGCATACGTATTTTTTAGATCCCTTTTGCCTAGACTGACACACATATGGAGCGTATTTGCTATGTGTGTTCTATCTCGGCCCTTATTTTCTCCTCCCGCCCTGTCACCACAAACTCTTTTCCATATTTACTATCCATATTTTTCTAAGCTTCCTCCAAATAGATTCTCGGTGTCAGACACAAGGCTGACGCTTTTCCTTGTGTTTCTTCTGGCTCCGCATGGGGTGTTTTGCATTCTACAGCTTATTATAAACAGACACGTATCATCAGCGCTGTTGTGATCAACCCAGCCCGACTAGCGTTTCATATCCTCAACGCTATTATTCAGTTGGCCACGGCTAGCCTTTAGATAAGATTGCAATTAAACAGTTGTCGCTGGAATGTTCTGTCACAGCCATGATGCGCGCTGATGTCTTTGTAGTTGTACATCATTTCCAAACCCTCCCCTGCTCTGCCGAAGTCGTTGAATCAGCTACAGATTTAAAATGCTGGTCAAAAACAATAGTTCCAAGTTAGTGTAGAGCAGGGATGAGTCCCTCTGGAATTCAATTATAAGTGGCATTGCCTCATCGATCTGTCAACAGCACAAAGAAGAGGCAGCTCCCTCAGGCCGAGCATGGGGGCTGATCTGCATTTGGAGCATTATTTTCAGTGAAATGAACTCCACGGCTCTCAGCATAGCCGTTGCAAGTGGCTTTGAGTAGAAGGGCCGTTTCTGACGCTGGGGGGTGCGGCGAGGGGGCTGCTTTGTTTCTATGTGATCAGCTGTGTTTAAAGGATTAAACACAGTTCTGTGGAGTCGCACCAAGGCACTTAGACTTTTCTGGAACCCAGTCTAGCGCTCTCGGTTCCAGTACTTCAGGGACGGGAACAGGCTGCTTTGTCGTTCCCAAGTGAAGAGGAAAGAGGCTTAATAAAAGCTTGCTTGCCCAAACCTCAGTGAATTCCTGATGAAGGAAAGAATGCAGTGAGGGGAGCCACGTTCCCGTCCCTTTCTTGTTGTTTTCTTTTATAACCATGAAAACCTCCCAGTCTACCCTCTTGGCTCACTGAGCTCCTAATTCACTTGCACAGCTCTGGCAGAAACAATATCCTAAAATCCCAATCGTTTCTGGCTATAGGCTAATGGTGGAAAAGCTTCAACACTGCACCCCTCCGCTGATAATTCATCCATTGTTAGAAAGTTTAATTCATTTTATAGATCTTGGGAGAGAGATGCAATAAATGAGGTGTGCTGAATTGAAAAAAACATTCTAGCCCCCTTTTTTGTTCAGAGCGGGTCCCCGGGAACCCATTCGGGGACCATTCAGGATCGCACAGACATAACTTGCCGCTGGCTTAGAATATAGTACAGGAAATGTCTGGTTAGAAAGCATGTGATATTATGCAAGATGCTGTTTGTTTTGTTGTTAGCAAACAATGTCAGTTAATCAACTTTGGATTTAAAATAACTGTGGGGAACAGCATCTGGAGCTTGCAGACACCAACGCATCTCTGTTAGAACTGGGTCAGCTCTACTCTGGGCACTGACACCTGTAGAACTATAGGAATACCACTAACTCTGATTCAGGTTGATTTAAGGCAATGATTGTCCAACTAAATACACCAACTTTAAGCAGAACAGAACTCCTCCCTGGTTTGATTTTATACTTTGATTGCATTATTGGGTTGGAATCAGCAGGTGTTTATCCCCAAAATCCACTTTTTGTTTAATGAGTACAAATACAAATAGTCAATAACACAAACACATACACTAAGTATGTGTTATTAGTGTGTGTATCTACAGCGTTGATTTGAAACGCTGTAGATATACACACACACACACGTTTGCACTGCCTGAATTCCTGTGTTGGGTCACCAGACCATAGTCTGCCTGTTATCAAGGCTGCAGGGTTGCCTAGCAACCTTACTGCAGTGGGAGTGTCTTTTGTGGCGGGGTTTTGGGGGCAAAGACGTGATAACATTCCAGTGCATTCCATTTAAGACGTATTAGGAGACCCTGTGTGTGTGCGTCAACAGGTGAACGGTGTTTGCAGCTCCCACAACCACTTCTGTTGAGTAAAGATACCCCAGAGCATAGAGTCATGCCCAAGTAGTTATGAAGAAGAAAGCAAAGCTGCTTTTTACCTGCGCCCTTTCCATTGAATCTCACCTGTCTGCATGACAGCCACTAAAGAGAGTCTGCCCGGGAATGTTAAGACTTAAGCATGTTGTAAATATTTCGGTCTGTTTACTGAGTCTTTCCCAGCAGAGTTTTGTCCTCCACTGTGTGAAGTGGATGTTCCTGGCCTCTCTCTCCCAAGAAAACAGCTTGGAGACGATTGAACCCTCTCATGTGGTTGGATGTTTGATTTTTTATATCAGGACCTGTTTGATGATTTCCCAATATTCAAACCATACTGCTATGACTGAAGACAAATGGCTTGTCTTCCCGCTTGGGCCTCGTGAGACTCACGTGTTTCCAGCGCCTGAAACATATGACACAAAATCTGCGTCCAGCTATTAGACTCCTCATGCTAACAGTAGCCACTGTAGATCAGACACACAGTAAAAACACTTCAGTTTTTATTTGAGGTTTCATTCAACTTACATATGCTCTAGTGCAAAACTAGAACAGCAAATTATATTTCTCCCCGTGTGGGTTTCTACCCTCTGCCAAAGGTTTTCATGGGCCAAATACTCAACACTATTAGACTGTCAATCACAATGTTTACTAAATTCCCTGGCATTGGGCTTTTAAAGCCATTGATAAATACATAATATTTAAATATTTGCTGATAGTTTCTCAGCCTAACTGTATTGTTTCTGGATGTAATTATACATACAAAGGAGGAATTATAACAACACAAAAGCTTTACTGTTAAACATAAAACATAACCAACACCATGGCCTAATCCCAGTAAATCACTTTGATGCTCTCTCATGACCAACTAAATATTAACGCTGTCTAGATATGTGGCTAAACTTTAAACCTTAGCATTTAATTATGAAATTACCCTCTATCGCATAATAGCATTATTTATGTTACCAATAGGTTACATAAGGTTACATAATTTGTGAATTGTGGCCACCAAAGCAACAATCCCAAAGTCATATTCTTAATCATTTGAGAGGGTTAACAGCGAAGCCAACTGACATGGAAAACTGGATCCAACCACTTCTCTTGTGACAGTCTACATCAGCTCACTTGCCCAAAAGATCACCTTGTTTCCACAGCCTGAGGCCAAGTGGGAGGTTCCAGTGCTGGAAAGAGGTTGGAGCAAAGGACAGGTTCTCTCTTAGTCCTGCACCCTGCCTGAGCTGCTTAAGGATATGTGGAGACGCATTATGTTCTGCACCTCCCTTTATCAGTCAGTCACTTTGCATTCCTTTATTGCTGTTTAATGCTTCACTGTGTTTTCCTTGTATTTTCCCCCCCATCTCCCACTGCTTATTGCTGCCAAACTGAGATGACCTCATGCCAAGGAGAAGTAGGGCTGAATATGTACAACAGGCCCTGCAGGAGAACCAGGGACCAATGGAACCATGGGTATTTACAGTATTAAACAATGGGACGAGGATAAAGAGTTTTATCATGGGAAAACAAGTATGAAAATGTTGTTTCAAAATGGTTTCGACCAGCCTTACAAAATCCTAGTTGTTTGTTTCCCTCCCTGCACCTGATTGCTTGAAAGGCGACACCCTCTCTTTGTGTACAGTTGTGTTAGACATAGGCATAGACAGTGTGCTGGGGCATAAATGTGTGGTTCCAGAGGTCACACATGACCCTCACACATGACCCTCACAGAACACATGTTGTGAACATAGACGCATATTACCAGTGACAAGACGGGAGTGGAAAAAGTGGAAGAGGCTGATCCAGGTTTGACACAAAGAATGTGATGATGTGAAGCACAGAGAGAGAGAGAGAGAGAGAGAGAGAGAGAGAGAGAGAGAGAGAGAGAGAGAGAGAGAGAGAGAGAGAG
>JAODLI010048728.1:0-16779 GCA_027575585.1 Percopsis omiscomaycus | reverse complement strand
AGCCTGTAGCCTGTAGCCGGTAGCCAGTAGCCTGTAGCCAGTAGCCTGTAGCCAGTAGCCTGTAGCCTGTAGCCAGTAGCCAGTAGCCTGTAGCCAGTAGCCTGTAGCCTGTAGCCAGTAGCCTGTAGGCCTACTGCCTACTGGCTACTGGCTACAGGAAGGGGACTGATGTGATTAACACACTACTCACACCGGCTGGAAAAGGATTTCTTCCTTAAGATCAGGCATGCCATGCGCTTGCGTTGAGAACATGGTAAAATAAGAAACACTGTATTTCAGCCAAGCGGCCACATCGATTCTTAGAAATTAAGCCAATAAGGAAGTGCAAAAACTTGCAGTTCCTCCAGTGGCCACTTGAGGCTGGCTCCAAAAAAGAGTCAATCCCCATGTTAAAATGTCCAACTTTACAGCAGAAATTAACATGTTTACAGCCTTGTACAAAAAGACGGTCTTGGTCTCTAGAGCTAGTTTCCCCGTTCGTGTAGGGGGGTGAATTTTTATATAACTCATCAGTTGAAATTATAATAAGCCATCAATTTATCCATACATAGCCGGGAGTTAGGCGGGATTCCGACACTGCCAAGATGGCGACGGCCCGAGCCAGCACACTTGGCTTCAAACCCGTTCTTCAGAAAACCTGTGGGTGACGTCGTGGCGGGTTTGTCCACTTATTTATACATGCTGTTCATTTCCTGTTAGCACAATAGTCTGCATTTGACAAAGGTACACTTTAATTCCTCGGGTTACATTTACTGGGTGGGTGCGGTGTGTGTGTGTGTGTGTGTGTCCAGGAGGCACACACAGGCCGCTGAGAGGAGAGACATGGCGCGCAGGAGGTGCTGAATTTAATGAAGGGAGCAAGATCTTGCGATGAGATCTGTGACATTTCACAGCGCACACCCGCTTTTTTTTTTTGCTGAGTCACTCACGCTGTATCATTCAAAAACGGACGAAAATGAAAGAAACATGATAAGATACAATATTGGGCTCTTTTTTTCGTTTTTTTTAAAGTAGATGCTACATTCTATATTTCACATATTGTCATCCAGTCTGAAAGCTCTTCTGGAATTCAGGATTGAACGTATTAAGTCAGTTAGAGTTATGGATTTACGGTCTAGGCCTAATCAATCCCATAATGCTTTGTGTTTTATTAGCGACTGCGTGTTGTGCGTGTGTGTTCGTCGTTTCACGGTGCATGTCTCTCTCTCTCTCTCTCTCTCTCCGGCAGATTGAATGTTCCAGTATATCAGAGTATTCGGAGCGCATCATCAAATCCAACCACCTGGACAGTGGTAAGCCCAGCATGTAAACAATGTGTATTTAGTAGGCGAGAGGATGTGCGGAGCCGGAGGAAGACATAGGCCAGCGTTAAACGGGAGCGGTAAACGCACAAAGCAGATTTGACTGGAAGCGAACGCACACAGCGTTGGCTACTCGCACACAACACAATACAGGCGAGCAAACGAAACAAATGCGCTGCCGGCAAAACTTAAATAGAACCCCGCAAAAAAGGTCAATAGGACGCACCTGTGTGGGAATCATCCCACACAGGTGCGTAGCCGGGAGGGGAGGTACCATCGTGACACAGCACCGTCATGGCTTCAGGCCCACATGTTGCAAAGGTATGGGAGGGAAGCCTGCTAGTCTGATAGTGTGTGCAGGGGTGGACAAAGCTGGCACACAAACCATACTGTCAGCATGGTTTGTCATAGTTGAAAATCCAAAAGGACACGTGTTATAATAGAGAACATGCTAACGGCAAAACACACAGTGTTTGTTATGGTCAGTAGGAGAACAGTCAATCGGCCAGGGACATCTCTGGAGGTTTACGGATAGGGGGGCTGAGCCTCCACCGTGGGGGTCTGGGGCATGCTCCTCCAGGATTTCATTTTTGAAAGTCCCCAACACGTCTTTTAATCATTTATTTTTAGAGTAACGACGGGTGTAAACTCTTTATCAAAATGTGGATGTTTTTGGTCAAGGGTGGCTAAAAGTTTAGCTGTCTCGTAGTTTGTGTTAGACACTGATCTAATAGGACTTACTCTCCAAATAAAGACATGAAAGTCCGCTCTGTCCCCATCCATCCATCCAGCCGCTTACCTCGCCTATATACCCTGCCAGTGAGTGTGTGCGGGATACAATAAGTTACTGGTGGTACAGTTACAAGCAACCTGCTGTGCTGTATTTGGACTCTGTAAGGAGCTACTGTAAATGTACTAAAAGTGTATACAGCAATACCAATATGCTAAATGCTGTAAATGTTAAATGCTGTATATCTCTTTCTGTGTGTGTGTGTGTGTGTGTGTGTGTGTTTTGAGGTAATACTGTGGCCTCCCTACTGAAGACAGAATGATCTGCTTAGTTTTCTTGTTCACTTGACATTACTCGGTACAGAAACTTTTTGATTTTGACAAGCTTATTTGCAACTACAAATATAGATACAAATATATTCTGTGATAACGTCTAAGAGCTTTGGAAAAATAAATTGACTGCAGAGGCACGACGAATATGAATATTACAGTGTCAGCAGAAGTCATAGCTATGCATAATATTATAGGGTAATTGAATGGTGAGTTATTAGTATATTATCTGTCCTTGCTGTCCTGTTGCCCATCGAGGACAGTGAATAAGTGTAAAGCAATTTCTTGTTACAGTAACAAGGTTCACATATCACGCTGACACAGTACGATCACAGCCACTATTTAATAACGTCTTACCAAACAGTCCCAAAAAGTGACTGGGACACACACACACACACGCACGCACACACACACACACACACACACACACACACACAAAATACTGTAGTCCAGGGTTCTTTCTAACTAGACTTTTCATGAATATGTGTGGCATGTGGAAAGTGCCGTATAAATCAGTAACTTAAGCATTTTGTGGCAACTGATTACTTCAATAAAATAAAACAGCCTCACATATTGTGTTCTAGTAGCGTGAACGCAAAGTAATTTAGGCCTACCTATCCAATTTCAAACGGTTTACTGTGTGTGAGTGTGTGTGTGTGTGTGTGCAGCATCCACATGTCCACATAAACAGCATGTTGTCGCACGTTTCAGTGATCACCATCCTAAAAGGCAAGGTGGAGGAGGTGGAGCTTCCTGTCGACAAGGTAGACATCATCATCGCCGAGTGGATGGGCTACTGCCTCTTCTACGAATCCATGCTCAACACCGTCATCTTCGCCAGGGACAAGTGGCTGGTAAGCAGAGCCTCTCCGAACCCCCCTCCGCAGAGGTGTGAGGTAAGGGCAGGTGCGGAAGGGACCGCAGACACGACGACACCGAAGTCGTGGCAAAAATGCGAGCCTGAGCTCTGCGTTTGATACGATGCCCTTCCAACACAACGAGCGTACGAGTAGCAACACCGTGTAGTCGAACAAATATGCAACACAAAAGATTCTACTCCATTTAATCACTGCTGTTGTTTTTTAATAAAGTAAGCACCCAAATGAATATGAACTTTAGTTAATATGCAGTTAAACCTTCTGACTCAGCTTCCTTCGCATGCCATCCTATTAAGTATGTTTTTGAGAATCAATGGAAATAAATGGCGAATGAAAATACTGACAAGCATGTTCGGTTATACTCAAACAATGTATTATTTATTGCATCAGAGGGATAACTTAATATTGGGTAAGGAATATCCAGAGTTGAGTGGGACAAAACTTCAATTTCGCTACTACAAAACTCCTATTTCACTACCAAAACATATTTTGCCCTCCCATATTGAAAAATGAATTTAAGTGGCCATCCTGCCATCCACCCGACCCCCCCCCCCCCCTTACCAGTTGGGCTGTAACCTGTGGCTTGACAACCACTCTTGCACAGAACGTACGAAGGTAGGACAATGTTAAATAGGTAGTTACACCTACAAGGAACTTGAATATTCAAAACAGGAATATCTTGCACATTAAAGTCCTGTAAATGAACATAACCTGTAATAACATTGTGAGCGTTCAGCATTTTATCGCCACCGAGGTAGCAATAAAATGTGACAAAGTTGAACTTGAATTGAAGCATTGCCCTCCTTAGCACTAGTTAGGAAACGAATTGCTGTGTATATTGTAATAGACCTTTTACCTTCTAGGATTAATTGCTCTTCTTTCCATGGTTCATATGTCAAACAGAAACCGGGCGGATTAATGTTTCCTGACCGAGCTACGCTTTATGTGGTGGCAATAGAGGACAGGCAGTATAAAGACTTCAAAATACACTGTAAGTTGTGCGTGTGCGCGCCTGCGTATTACATGGCTTTACATGTGATGTTCTTATATAGAACTATATAAATTAAAGGTGTAATGAACCATGAATGTATAACAATGTTCGCACTACACACACGCACGGGCATGTGCATATACATGCACACGCAACACTCCTAATGCGTTTGAGCGTTTACTCAGACATATCACTGGAGGCGATGATCGATGCATGTCAACAAACTCCTCATCTCTCCGAGGGAAGACAGCATTAGACCAGAGCTCTAACCGCAAATATAATAATAGCACACGCCCTCCTACTAACGCCCCCCCCCCCTTACGCCTGGGAAATGAAACTATCAGATGCCATCGTATGGGAACCAGCATGTATACTGTCTTGGTACAGAGCATCATCTGTCTTCCTAACAAAGTCCAGCTACTCCCATTTCCCCAAACAATATATTGTAATGGGAAACTAGAGGCAACATTAGTGTCCATACTGAGCACTAACTTCTGTCTAGGCAGACAGCCAATGATGGCCGGTAGACTGAAATGAAAATTGGCCTTCTGGAACATTCCGGTATACTGAGAGCATCCTAAGCCATTAGTGGCTTTCTGGGCGGCATGTTGCCTTGGTTGAGTGGACAGAGGCTATTGGAAGGGTCGGTGACCTGTCCATTATCACTATTCTCCCAATGCGCTCAAGTAAGTCCATCGGTATGGCTCACAATATGGTCAATATTTTACACCTACAAGGAACTTGAATAATACAGAAGACCAATTGGCCTTTGAAAACGGTTTTACTCCTCCTCATATCTACCCTTGGATAGTCTCTCTACGTCCACAGCAATGCTGTTATGCACTCCAAAGGCAGTACATGTTCAGCTGCTTACAGGGTGAAAATGTTTTGGTGTGTATGCTACAATGAGGTCATTTAAAAGACGCTTTTATCTAAAGCGACTTACAGTCACATGGTGCTATTACATGGAGCAGGTAAGGGTTATATGGTGCTATTACATGGAGCAGGTAGGGGTTAGGCATCTTGCTCAAGGATGCTTACAGGTAGGCCAACTCTGGAGCTGGAACTCACAACCTTCCGGTTGGGAATCCAACACCCAGACCACTAGACTATCCTGCCTACTATACTATACTATACTATACTATACTATACTATACTATACTATACTATACTACACTACACTACACTACTGTCTGTCTCCGCTTTCAAATGTTAAAGCAACTATCTTAAATGTTTTGCTATAAATTCAGTGTTTCCCACACATATTCAGTACTTTACTTGGGGGGAAAAACTGAAATTATTATTACAATAAGGATTTGGCCTGCCCAATTCATATGAGCCTTTCCATTGACAGTTCTCAATAGTTTATGTCATTTAGTTCCTAGGTATCGATCTGTTTTATACTTCATATACCAGGTCGGTCCACCAGAGAGGGCAGGCAGAGCTAAATGACACCCCCAAAGGCCTGCACGCTGTCTATGACACATGACACAGTTTGGTCCGGAAGTGGCCAATAACAAACTGGAAAGTTGAACATCGTCATCGTCGCTAGCGTGATAAGACGTTTTCAAAATGAGCGTGTGTACGTATGATTCACATTTCCAGTGCAGTAATACGATGATGTACTGTATGTTCCAGGGTGGGAGAATGTATATGGGTTTGACATGACTTGCATCAGGAATGTAGCCATGAGGGAACCTTTGGTCGACATTGTGGACCCCAAACAGGTGGTGACGAACTCCTGTCTGGTGAAGGTTAGTGCAAATACATTTTAATGTCTTCAGTGCTGTTGACTATTCATTTACTATTCACTGAACCAGTAGAGCACTTGTAATACAATACGGAAGAGACATATTACATATTATACCGGTTATTTGTTCACAAATGACACTGTTTAAACCGTATATGCGTTTATAAGGCGGTAAAGCTGCCGTCTGGGTATTTTTTAACGCTTTTGTCTTGTTTATGGCTTCCAGAAAACCTCTCTTTTGTCCCCCTCACTTTTTCCCCGCTGTGTCTGTTAACGTAGTAGGCTAGCTGATACGTAAATCACGTCACTTCCCCTGTTACAATACATGAAATACATTGGAAAAACCAACTATATTTTACCCTAAAAAATATAGTGAAAAACCTTGAATTACGACATCAGCATTGCAGCAGATTGCAGTCAGTGCATAGCTTTGAAACTACTGCTACAACAAAAGCAACGACAAGGCCACTGGAAGTCTTGAGCATTAGCATGATTACTGTATGCTAGCGTGATTATGACCTTTCTTTGTGAGACCTGTGGATGTTTCCTTGTCTGTGCCCTTCATCGTGTGATTCGAACTGAAGAGGGCTGTGCCACGCATGTCAATAGAAGCCATGTCTAGACACTGGGATTGTACTCCGTGAGTCACGGTGACCTTAGAGCTGTTGTTATTGACTGGGCTATTCACTTCTGCGGTCTTGAATATTCCTCTGTGAATCTAACCGAAAAACACATTTCTTATACCAAGGAACTCATTGAACTCACTCCCAAGAGAGCTGAAGGGTTGTGTTATTAGAAAACATGTCTTAAGAAGGACTACTTGTGCGTTTTTTACAAAGACTCTTTCTGTTGGGGCCAAAGGTTATATTTATGAGGAGTTTAATATTGTCGTGCTTTACCTTCCGGTGGGATGGAGGTGCGTGGGTGTATTGAGACACACGACAAGGGATCTTCTCGCGAACTTTACTTGGCCCCGGTAACAGGTTAGTTTACAATCACAGCTGATGGCCTCTAGCTCTGACACAGACAGCGTTTTAGCAGTGTCCAAGCAGGGAGCCATGAGTGCCCTACAACTAGTAGAACTGAATCACAAGCCTCACGATGGTAAAACGTTATCTAGATAGCTGCGTTGCATTCACTGACCTAACACTTGGCTCGGAAGAATTAACACCAAAATACAAGACTATATTTATAGGCTTATTCCAGCTTAAACTGCTTAAATGTTAATTTGTGTGTTTGCATCTTATGTTTTTTATATTTACACTATTAAGTTCATTATCATTATAATAATTGATCGTCATATGCATTATGATTTGATAATGATGCTTTGAGCTGGCTAATATTCCCTTAAATAGGAAACTGGCCTTGTTTTGGGGAAGCAAATAGTTCTTAATGGCAGCAATTGGAAAGGGCTGCGCGACAAGGAATAAATAAAAAGGATATAATAATAACACTAAGGGCTCCCTCCACGATTATTCCCGACTGCTTGTCTGACTATTTCCCCACCGTAGAGAGGAACTTTGTATCTGGCAGGACGCCTCCATACTTTCCAAAGTGAACATTTTTAATGAAACTATTCAGAACTGTGGTGCTTGCTCTTGTCTCAATAGGAAAACTTTTCTCAAAACAAAACAGGAATATATAACAATGCTTTAAAACATGACATTCCGTTCATGCTGTATGACCAATACCTTTAATGCCAGGGGTTGTTGGCATTAAAGGTATTAAAGGGAGTGTTTGCTAGAGATGGCATTGGGACACTGATAGCGGTATCATGTTGAGTTATTGCTGGCCAACACAAGGCATATCACTCCCTTGTTAAAGGTGCATCTGGCAACCCCTTGCAGGGAATATTAGTCGCAGCAACAACATATAATAATAATAACCGATCGCATCTCGGCCTGCATGCTTAGCTGCAGAACAGCTTTCAGGGGATTCGGACCTCCTCAGAGCTACAGTAACGCAGCCACACATCAAAGTACATGTGCTGGTACACCTAGCTACGGAGCCACAGGACCACCCTCCCCTGGAGGACGAAGTATCAAATACCCTGGTAAAGTCTAACTGGAACCAGGGGGACGTTCATAAACCATCGCTGGTTGGAGCTTAGAGGTCATGACTAGCCTTTGATTCCTCTGTCCTGCCAGGTTAAATGGGGTCTCGATCCAGTCCCAGTGAACCTGGGTGGTGGTCTTTGTCTTATTTGCAGGTGGAGAGTTTTTTATGGGGCTCTTGGTGTCCATCTCTTGGTTAGTTTAAGTGTTTGCATGTGGTTGTCATTACAGCGCAGTGACTTGTAAACAGTGTCGTTGTTTGACCCAGGGGTCGAGTCCTCTGTTATGCTAGAGAAATGTAAGAGAATCGGAACATACACACCTTTGACGAGGATAAATGCACATTCTATTGAAGATAATAAATCGAGAATAGAAGGTACACAACTGGCTGTAAGATGAGGGGAA
The DNA here is from genome assembly GCA_027575585.1 of Percopsis omiscomaycus. Taxonomy (NCBI): domain Eukaryota; kingdom Metazoa; phylum Chordata; class Actinopteri; order Percopsiformes; family Percopsidae; genus Percopsis; species Percopsis omiscomaycus. Next base: position 8,341 of record JAODLI010048728.1, on the reverse strand, counting down.
GAGAAGGCTGTGAGCCTATGAGCACTACAAGGGGAGGAATAGAGAGGCGGGCAAGTTTCAAACCAAAATATGTTTTTTATAATAATGGTTTCAACCACAAGGAGAACTCTAGACACAAGCTGATTGAATTCTTCTCCTGACGCCTCCAGAGGTCCTGATCTCCACTTTGAGAAGCTAGTGAAACTTCGATGTAAGCATTAACATAACTTTCTCTGGCAGGAAGTGGACATCTACACAGTGAAAGCTGAGGACCTGTCGTTTACGTCGGACTTCTGCCTGCAGATCCAGAGGAACGACTACATCCATGCGCTGGTCACCTATTTTAACATCGAGTTCACCAAGTGTCACAAAAAGACGGGCTTCTCCACTGGTGAGATGCATGATTCTTTGTCCTACCACCTTGATGTTTTCACATCGAGTTTGCAGCGTAACCTGCATTGTGTGTGTGTGTGTGTGTGTTTGCGTGTATTTGAGGGTGTTTAACCTGCTGGTTGTTTAACGGGACAGGAAAAGCAGCTTTAAAAAAGGAAAAACATTCCCCTTTTGCTGGTTGGACCCCTTCTCCGGACTGTGTGAGCATTTTCTGTACATTTGACACCTCCCTGCCTCTGCCTGCCTAGGTTTGTTTGGTTGCAGCTGTCAGACTGACTGATACCGCCTTCTTCATGATTGGTTCCTCCGAGTGCTGCTGATATGAGCGAATGTCAGTAGCCTGGCTCTACCTGATACCAACCCAATACAGATAAAGAGCGCCCCCATGGGCCCAGATACTGCGCTAACATCACGAGCTGACATCACACAAGACAGTTTGGTTCGGATGTAATCGTTTACCAACTAACCGGGGGAGCCGCCCCTCAATAAACTGGAAGTTTTTTAAGGTTGTACCATAGCATTAGGCCAAAAATCCCTACTTTAAAACCAAACATAATTAAAGTATATCTCTAACACAGAGTCCACAGAGTTTATCGCTCAGTGCCGTTCTGCTGACTTGTATTATGTTAATTAGCCTTAATAGATCATTATGGCTGGACTGGAGTGCCAAGCCGTCCCAATGGCCTTTGACGGATAACAAGCACATCCTGGCCTTGCGGTCACGCTGCCATTTTCTCACGAGTACAGGAGGAACTTCAGAGACAAAAAGCCTTGAAAAAAGGCTCTGTGATAAAGCATAACAAGCTTGCACCACAGCTAATGTGGCCATTAACACCACGCTGCTATAGAAATGCACTCTGGTCCTACCACTGAAATGCTTTTAAGAGGTTAAACACTGGCCTTTGACTGACCTCTAGTGGTGGATCGATGCAAACCAACCGGTTTTTATGGTGGCGTAATTCATAGAACTGTTTGATATGTTCAGCAAAATAAGTCTTACTTATTTATATTGCATTATTATTGATGAATTATTATGTGATTTCCAATGTGACATTAGCAACGTGATCTTTTCTAGATATCTAAAATAGTTCAAACTTTTACAGTCTGACTGAACTTTGCAGCGATTTGGCATTGTCAGGCCTGTCCGTCAGTCTGTTGGCGCTGTGATACAGATCAATATATGTATAAGGGCCATTGATTTCCCATACCTCGGTGGAGAGTGGCTGTATCAGTCAGACAGACTCACAGCCGAGGAAAGAAAGTAAAGCAGGGGTCAAAGATTAGAATCTGGAGAAACGCCATTTCAGCTACAGTATTGAATTAGCATCACAAACAGAGCTAGCCTGTCAAACGTCCACAGTGAGCAGCGCTCGCTGTCTGGTTTGTGTAGCATCCCCACTCACCGGCCTCCTCTTTTATCCATTGACTCACCAAGGGGGCCGTCTTTAGAAGAAGAGGCACAGGGTTTTCTCCAGACAGCGGGCTGAAATGCGATTAAAGTAGTTTTGACCTTTTTGAGTCTTGGGCCAAGAGTCCGCATTCCTTCTAGGGCTGGGCCGTCAGCTATCAGCGGCGTGCGCAGCTCGAGCTATGTGGTCACACGCTCGAATGAAAGCGCGTCGCAGCGCCTCGTAATGGCAGCAAGACCGGATTGACTCAAGCAATCGGTGCAGAACGCCAACGCAACCGTGCTCGCAGCTACTAACTAAATGTCTAAAACAGGAGCTAGCTACCACATCAAGCCTGACGAAGACTTTGGTGTTGACGCCTTCTCCTGCCCATTTAGGATCCCAATCGTATGGTCCCAAAGCCCGGCAACTCTTTTCAGTTCACCTGTTGGGGTTTTGCCAGATAATACAGCAATTTAGTCTTTGCAGCTAATATTCTAAATTGCTTTTAATGTGTCACTGTTAAAGTTCATTCTAAATCTTCTCCTCTGGGATTAATAACGCGGACACAGAACCTAGAACCCCCCTCCCCCAGCTCACTGTAATGGAATGAATGATCTGTAGGGGGAGGAGTAGAGAGGGGGACCAGTCACTTAGCACTGTGCGGAAGGGGCGTGCACTGTGAAACCAAAACGATGTTTTTGTAACACTGTGTTTCAACCACAGGGGCAATTCCCAGGACAGCAACGTTTTCATACGGTACCTACTGCATAGCAAGATGTATCCGCCATGTTGAGTCTTGTCTGTCTGTCTGTCTGTCTGTCTGTGTGTGTGTGTGTGTGTGTGTGTGTGTGTGTCTGGCAGCCCCTGATGCCCAGTACACCCACTGGAAGCAGACTGTCTTCTACCTGGAGGATTACCTGACGGTGCGGAGAGGAGAGGAGATCACCGGTTGCATCGCCATGAAGCCAAATGAAAAGAACATAGTGAGTGCAGAAGACAGTTTAGTCCAGTCTGTAGGCCTCTGGCACGCCGTAAGGTAAACCTACATGTACACTTCACAGCGGGGAAGCATTTACACTGAAAATAGAGTCAAGTAAAAAATGTTATATGTTGTATCCATTTCCACGCTTTGGTACGATCTATGTGGTCGTAATGAAGCCTACCTTGATTGTTTCCCATTGGGCATGGGCAGCACACTCTCTCTCCACTGCCATTTATGAAGCAGTTTTGTGATCACACGGCTGTTGCCTCTCCTGACCTTTCTCGAATGACGGTCAACTCCGAAACCTAACAACAGCAGTGATCTCGTGTCCTGGGGTGATCCAAGAGTGGATGACTCCGTTCCCTGCTGCATGGGGATCGCCATTTATGGTCAAATCACTTTGAAATGCTGTTTGTATTGTACATTTTAAGTCGTTTTAAGTCTAAGTGAAACCAACAGCATAACAAGAGACGCCTTCTTTGGCGTTTAGTGATTCCTGCAACCACATTGAAAAGAAAAATCGTTTTAAAAAGCTCTGTTCCAAATGAAAGAATTTGAGAGCTTTTAAAACAGTGCAGTTGTGGTTCATGACCAAACAGATGCGATATTTTGGCCTTGCTGCTCATTTTAATATATAAAATATCAATGCAATGTACAAGACAAAAACTATATATAGGAAACAAACTATATAGCCCTATAAGAGATGTTTCTACTTAAACAGCAGTACTCCGAGTTACAGTAGTTACAGTATTCATAACACCGCCGCCACTGTGTGGTAACTTAATTCCACTGTCTCTCTTCTGTTTTCATGATATATAGACAAAGCACGCGAAGGCAGCTAACAATTTCCATCGCCCGAGGTAGTTGTGGTTACTTGCCGACGTCCACAAGTCCCCAGAGAACAACAGCTATTGCGTGTTTCAACTCCTCCACTTTTGTAGCCCGCTGGCCTTGTGGTCTTCACACAAGGCCTTCCCTCAAGCCTGTCTCCTCCACAATATGAAACGTTCTGCAGGCTGTAGCTACAGTATCCACTTCACTATTTTTTAGCTTGTTGTTAAGAAAGTCAATAAAGTGTTAATAAAAATGTCGACTGTAAACAGCAATCTGGAAATCTCTCTCTCTCTTTCTCTCACACAGCGTGACTTGGACTTCACCTTCGAGCTGGATTTCAAAGGGCAGCTATGTGAAGCAGCCATTTCACACGACTATAAGATGCGCTGAGTTTGGCTCGGGGGGGGGGGGGGTCCTTCTCGACTACGGGGATAGGCCCGATGCCAAGGAACAGACCTCTGTCTCCTGGCCTCACAATGCCAACGCTCTCCCTGCAGTGCATCGCCATGGCAACAAACTGTTTAGGCTGACTGTTAAATTGGCAACTTTGAATGTAACAGCTCTAATAATTAAAGAATGTGTTCTAGTCGTAATGAATGTTGTTGAATAGCGTCTGGTGAGATGGCGTGATGTGTGGCGAGTTGTATTTTAGGTGTTCTTTAACAAATAAGTGGAGCTTTGGAGGGCTGTTTCTGATTGTTAGACATACAATAGTGCCCATCTGACCTGCTGCTTTGTCAACTTTTGTTTGCCATCATAGTAGTCTGTGATTTTGAGATAGCATTCTGAGTATTTATCTGGAATTTTGTACATGTGCTGTAAAAGGATTGTCAGATAAATCACTTTAAATCTAAAGCTGTTTAAATTTACTATCATTGGACATATTTGCCAAAAGACTCAAGTGTGTTGTTACTTTAGCGTGGCTTTTTGCCAGATATAGAGGGTGAAAGATCTTGGTTTTGCAAAGTTTGAACCTAAAAAGCCAATCTATTTTGTTGCTTTCATACTGTATCCTGTTTTTTTCCTTCTATGACAGGTCATTTCTGTTGTTCTTTTACATTAGTTTTGCCTATGGCCATTTAAACGATATTTCAAAGGGGGAAGACAGTAAAACAGAAGTATTTCCGAGGACCTGCTAAAACTCCCTGGTCAAATGTTCATACTTGAACCCTTGGAAAATAATAGCATGTCATTGGTGTATGGAATTCTTCAGTAGGCCTAGATGGTGAGGTCTGGGTTGCGTTGGGCTCCGTCGCTCCACTGGAAACTGTAGTCCAGAACCTAGGCCAATGAAAGTGATTGAAAATCCCTGTCGCCATAGGAGTTTCCGTCATACCTGGGAAAAGAGTCCATCTAAAAAGGGTTTTAAATAATTCAAAAGCCTCACGTTGTTACACATTGTAATTCCAGGCATTTAACAAGCACAGAAAATTGCCTTTCAAACATTTTATATCAAGTCCCCTATGAACTAAATCGCTTCAGCAGCACCCCCGCCTACACACACACAAATACTCACATTTTCATTCACATCCAAATAAAGTCTCCCTTTTCCACCGCCTGCTTTGGACCAATCAGTGTCAAGACATGCAGAAGTAGAGCATCATCTGTACAAGGCATGCGGTAAATACAAACAATAAGAATGTACACACTGTGTGGTACCAGTTTGAGTGTCGTCTAATTAGAAAGAGGATGTTTATACAATTATTTATATGTGCGTGTTGCCGATGGTCAGACAGTCAAATTATTAACTAAACACAATTATATAAGCAATGCTCTGTTCAGAAAGAAATATAATTTTGCAAATATCATTACGTCGTCTTTGGAATGTGGTTACAACAGTCTTTTGGTTCTTACATTACAAGCAATTTGGCATGGAAAGTTATCATTGTATTATTATATAAATTATTTACCTTAAATATTTAATAAACTGTTTTACACATCACTCCAGCAGTAATGTTCAAACCTAGCCACAAGGTGGTGCTACTGTACCGTGACATTTTTGGAATTAAGAACTGTGAATGAAAGGAAAGCCAATGCAGGCAGCTCAAACAGTAAATTTCATTTATTACATTTATTATTCATTTTACATTTACATTATTCAAATAATCAACTGGCTCTTTTTTATTTATTTACACATTCACATATACATCACTGAAGTGGAACACATTGGCAGTAGTGTGGCAATTACGGGGGTGAGCAGAGTGCAATACCAAACGCTTCAGTGGGAGCTCTTGACCTCATCTTTTGATTCAGTAAATCAGTTGTATGTTTTCTTCATTAATGAAAATGCTTATTTATAATAAGAAACGCCTCCAGTTTCACAGAATCATTGGACTTGGGGACAGTGAGGTTAGAATGTGTCAAATACAGTAAATACAGTGAGTCAAGACAACGACACTTGGTCTGATGTTGGAAACCAATTATTTGCGCCAAATTGAAAACACATTACCACAAATGAAGTACAAATTAAAAATATTGAATATACACAATATACATAAGTGAACTATTCAAGCGGTTCCTGGCAACACATTTACAAATAACACTGGAGAAACATTTTTTGCATTTCCTAAAACAAAAAGCTGCAACATTAAATATGTGATTATATTCTATTACTATATATACACAATCTAAATATTAGTTTGTGTGTAAGTGGACCGAACACTAAAAAAAGCAGTGAAAATATAGTATGTCATTTGTTTGTGTATGTGCAATTTTGAATCTTAAAAATAAATTAGATAATTATGATAATTATTTGAGCAATTAATGCTTATCATAATTTTACTCTCGTCATTTAATCTTAAAAATGTAACACACCCAGATTTTTTAAATACACTTTTTAAATACAAAAGGCAAAAAAATAAAATGATGGTATTGTTCTTATCATAGTGCAATAACACCAATATTAACGATACATGTTCACAAACCTGATAATGGGGAAAACACTTTGTGGGAGCAGCCCATTACAGTAAGGGTTCTCAAAAGTGCATGTTGGGACCCCTGATGGGTTGTGGGGTACCGTGTTTATCCCAAAAGACAGTGAAAAGGCTTGAGAAGCACTGCTCTACATAACCTGCGGTCTCTTTGCAACATCAATGTGGCTTCACTGGCACGAGAGGTCACATGGTCACGTAGTGCTGGGAGTCTGGGAGGACGACGCGTCACCCCAAATGTTAGCAGCAGGACATTCTCTTCTTCTGGGGCGTGACGTCAACAATGTGTACCGTCTTTTCCTTTACTCTGTCCTCCTGCTCTGTTAGAACTCTAGGAAACACAATAAGATGAGGTGAAAGAATCCCTTTTCCGGAAGCCAACTGTTTTTTTTGTAGCTTTTTTTCCCCCCAACCTAAATTTAAAAAACCCAACATACTTATAACGTGTCTCCAAAGCTGATCACTGTCCCTACTGGTAGTATGTATTCTCAAGTTAATTTGGTATGCAAAAACTAATTGTTTATCCAAGTGTTTCATTTAAGATATATTTCCATTTTTGATCCAGAATGGAAATACAGCACATCTTCAATGTAACCCTATGAACCCTGGGTGGATCTGTATTTAGGGAAGATAGCTTTAAGAAAGACAGGCCACAGTGAAAGGTACTATATGCAATAGTGTAGTTTGCTAATAGAGTAAACAAGCTGTTGATAAACATATTTTATATATATATATAAAATATTTATTTATTTGAGTTCATTCCAGTATGTTCTCAAAAGGAAACGGGTTGTAAGAAAAGGCCCCGTGTTGCCTTCCGTACACAACAGAACCAACATGTGGCTCCCTGTGAACTCTTATCATCTTACTGTACAGTCTTTTATATCCTGTGTGTGTGAGATATAGAGATATATATCTATACATCCATCTATATCTATCTATATTTCTATCTATCAAGATATATATATTAAAAGGTTGCTCACCTGGCCAAATGCACCATGGACTCCATCACATTGTCTCCTGTATACGCACTGCACTCATAGAAAACCAACTGACAGTCCTGAAAAGAGACCCGGTAGTGATGGCCGTTATTATCAAGGAGAACAGGACAGGAGGAAGACAGAGAGAGACAGTTCTGTTATCGGGGACAAGCTAGATGTTCTCTTTGTGCATTGATCCAGCCCTCTCAGGCAAAAATAAGGAAAATGTCAGGCAAAGGGCTCTGAGAGACGCATGGAAAATAGCATCCCTCCTTTGACAGCACTAGCTCATGTGGCGGTCAGTCTCCATAGAAACTATTCATGGGAATAAAAGGGGGATGAAAGGAGAGGATAAATCATCATTATATGCTCGATTGTACCCGTGGCTAGCTCTGGGACCCCTAGTTGTCTGTGTTGGGCTTATTCGTGTAGCATTGGGGCTACACTTTGGGGCGCTACGGAGAGACTATGAGATTATGTGACAAGACATTGTATAACAAAACAGACGGACCTTGGCTAGCTTCTCCCCAACTGCACTCTGGACCACCCTCTCTCTCTCCTTGTCGGCTTTATTGGCCAGGATCATGATGGTTATGTCCTCACCTGCACACTCCTGCGAAGGAAGGACATGTTTGAGACGTGAACTAACAGTGTCCCAAAAGGGCCGTTGAGATTAAACGCTCAAAACGCTGCGTGTTAGAGAGCACGCATCTCATTTAGGAACTTTCTTGTCGCTTAGGAGCGCGCCGAAGGGGCGGAGTCTGTCTGCCTAGCGCTATTGTTTTGCTGGTCTCTCTCTCTCTCTCTCTCTCTCTCTCTCTCTCTCTCTCTCTCTCTCTCTCTCTCTCTCTCTCT
>JAODLI010048707.1:0-16779 GCA_027575585.1 Percopsis omiscomaycus | reverse complement strand
TAACTTAAACTTTGTGTATGAGGAACTTTCATACTATTCAAGTTAAATAGCTATTTTTTGCCACCATGGCTACATCTGTCAATCACAACAAGAATCATATTGTTTCACAGCTCACAACAATTCAGATTCAACAAATGGTAGTGTTCTTCAAGATATGTGTGAATATAGAAGCCACTCTATTACGAAAACACTGAGGTGTAAACTGTCTGTTACTATGGGTGGAAACGAGACAGCTGTGTTGGAACTGTGGTCCTATAAGCTGGAAAAAATAATTATATTTGTATGAGGACATGGGAACCAAACTCAGGAAATATTCAGGCTGAAACTCTTGAGACGGGGAAGAAAAGAGAAACAGGTAATGATAGGACAAAAAAAGGAATGGAATAAGAAACGTAAGGATAGAGATAATTATCAGAGAGAGAGAATTGGAAGGAAAGAGACTGGACATTTACAGTAAGATAGAGAGAGAGAGAGGGAGAGACAGGAAGAAAGACAGAGAGAATGAGGGGAAAATATAGGAGAGGACATTTAGGGTGCATTCCACCAGACCAGCACCTTCATAATACTGTCTGTGGCCTGAACAGGCATTTCCTTTGGTCGTCCCACAGCTAAAGTGCCTGTTGTGATCCGTGTGTTTGACCTGCAGGACTGCAGCCTCTGCAAAGACTGGCTCAGACGTAAAAACAGGCCTAGACATAGAGGGACGCAGTTCTGTGGACAGGAAAACAACATGGCTGCCAGAACATTACCCAGCACCACTCCTATCCGTCCAACAGACAGGAGTGGTAGCTTCTTCAAGGTAAGAACTCCATAGCCTTAAAGTGATAGTTCAGCATTTTTGGTGTTGATGATCGGTAAATATAAATGTAGTATTTATTTATGCTTTACCTATCTGGTAACCCCAACCTGGTTTATCAACTTGGTGGCTGGTACCTAGGCTAACTAATAAAACTGGTTAGATTTAACATGAGCTGGTTTACATGTAAACTGTTGTGTTCCCCAGGTGTCTTTATTGAGTGCCTGAATTAAGGCCACACTTCCAGGTTGATACGTTTTAATATGTATTGATTGAGGAATTAATTACAAAGCTGTCGTTGGAATGCTTTCCTAGTTTGCTCTATAGTGGTTGTTCTAGAAGTAGACAGGGGAAATGAAGAATGCCAGCTGCAAATGTTGAAAGCCTGACAAACACACAAACACACAAACACACACATATACAGGAGTAATAAAGCTCAGTGCCTTCTACCCACCAAAACTGTTTTTCTTTCTTTCTTGCTCTTGCTCACTCCAGTTATGTCTTACTACTTGTGTGTGAGATGCTGTTTCACCCACTCTTGCTGTCTTTTATCTTATATACTGTCCATCCATCTCTCTCTCTCTCACACACACACACAGGCACACAACGAGTGTTTTTGTAGGTAAGTGATTCCCTGCATGTGCTGTAGTTAAAGCCATGAATGGAGTCAATGGGAAACTATGTGTATGGTCTTGAAAGAGAACACTTTCACAAGGTCTGGGAGAGAGCTGCAGAGAGGTGGAGACAGACCAGAAAGCAGAAAAACAGACAATTAAAAACAACAACAAAAAAGAATCCAAATTGGATTAACCTCCTAAAAATATCTAGTTACTGCCTAGCATGAAAGCATAGCCTACTAACATTGTTCAAGTTAACCTTTAACCTTGTTATGGTCTGCTGAATAAATATTTTTGATATATTGATTGTCTGCTTCTTGTAAATCTATTATTAATATACTATAGACTCAACAAAAAAATAAGGCTACTTAATGGCAATGCTAACAGATAACAATGTTATGCTATAATGCAATGCTAATGGGTATCTGTCGGTAGTTTTCAGTGCAGATCGAGGGACCAGCAGTTAAGAGACCAAACTACTATTAGCGCTCCATAAATAGATCCCCTTCCTGAAATATGGTTATTAAGAAGTGATTTAATGAGACAAGCAGATGACATGGTGCACACGCCTCATCTGAGACTCGGCTGAAAAAAGTGCTGACAAATGTTTTGTGTGTGTGTAAGATAGATAGAAATATTAAGTGTCTTAAAGCCCTATTTGGACGGGATTTGTTTGACATGGGGAGGTAGGGTAATGTAATTATTACCAGAGTTTCTCAGTGATTTTAGGCACAAAATTTTAGCCCTTGTCCAGTTGCGTGTTTTCTTCCCTTTGGTTGGCGCCATGTCTTCTAGTTAAGAGCAGTGAAAGGTATTTTATTGTTTGTGACGGCAGTGCGTAAATCAAGTAGCCACTCCCCATCTCCACCCCTTTGGAGCATTTAAGGTCTTGAGTTGTGTATGGGCTTGCGAAAAAAGTTTGACCAGATATCGCGCCCTTTCCTATTTACTAAGTCCTTCTCTGTACGATTTAGCAGCTTCCACTTTTCTCCGTGGTTTAGACATCGTCTTTAAATCGTCTTAAAACCTTTGTAGTAGTAGGGCATTTACGGGGGCAGGATAGTCTAGTGGTCTAGGTGTTGGACTCCCAGCCCGAAGGTCGTGGGTTCCAGCCCCAGTGTCGGCTTACCTGTAAGCATCCTTGCGCAAGATGCCTAACCCCTACCCGCTCCATGTAATAGAACAATGTAATTGTATGTTGCTTTGGATAAAAGCGTCTGCTAAATGCTGTAAATGTAAATTTACTGTGCAATCCATGCTGTTTAGAACCGAATATCTCCAATATGGCCGTGCATCCAGGTAACTGTCCACTGTGACGTAGGTGCAAACACTCTATAGGTTTCTTATCCCATGTGAATTGATCTTAAATATTACAGACATTCTCTGGTAAAATTACATTACTCCACCTCCCCATGTAAAATGAATAAATAAAGACTGTGGCCCTTATTTACGAAACTTGCGTACAACAGAATACTGCTCGTAATTTATCAATGTAGACATGAGCGGACACAACACAAGTTTTCTAGTCAGCGTGTACTTACGGTACAGCATAGTAAATATGGTTGGATTGGATAATTGTTATTAGACCATATATTCTGACTGACATCTAAGCATATGCAGCCACATATTTATCACATAAAAATAGGCTATGTAGTTATGGTTACTTCGGCTACTTACAGGTGGGCTATATATTCAATATGGGAAACAGACAATACACAATGTTTAGTCAAACATTTTATGTGATGTACAGTACGTTCGAGGTTTATCTCCGCCACTTGTTATGGCGGAAATAGAAGCAGACCCGATAAGTGTGGCCATGTGCTCCTCAGTCTGCGAGTTTCCCTCGGACGTATTATGCATCCCCGTGTCGTAAACTCTAGGGGCGAGGCCTCTAGATAGAGAATATTTAGGGACGTGATATTTAAATAACGATAGTTTTCAGCTGTCACATTTATCAACACCCGATCATTCTTGTGCTGAAATGAATCACAATTGAACCGTGTCGTAAGATGATTTCTGCGCTCGGATCTGCGGTGGTTTCTACGCTAGATTGATAAATGAGGGCCATTAAGAGCAATTGTGTTAACACCTACTTTTGTTTATCCCAGTCTTTCCCTAAGATTCCTAATTGGGAAATGAGCAGCAAAGTCATTCAACATCTCTTGTGTTCACTGACCTCGCCCTCCCGTTAGTGTTTCATGCTTTTATATTCTCCTGCTGCTTGCATGTAATTGCACCTTGAGCAAAGGAATGTATCTTGCATGTGCACTGCACATGTACTGCAGACAAAACCCCTTTGGGCAATTTCTCCCATCTGACTATCCAACCTTTTCCTAATTTTTGTCCGAAAAGAGAGCCTTTTTCCACATTCCTAAACATTTCCAGGCAAGTTGATTGTACAGATAGACTTAGTTATAGCTCTGAGCCTTTAAGGGCTTCCAAGCCCATGTTTAACACTTACATATCACATTTTCCAATTCTGGAAAACTACAACTATCCTTTATCAAGGTGTATTGACCCTGTAATTGGCTTCCCTGTGATTTATGCTGTTTCTGATAATACAATACAATACAATATGGAATGTAAACAGCAGCAGTTGTTATGAGTCGTCAACAGTGCTTACATTTGTCATTTGTCTTTTAGGATTATAAGTTGTTCAAGTTCATATATACTGTATTCTTCCTCCAGCTGCCTTGTGCATTTCTCATAACGCCATACACTGACTCAGTGAACTCGCTGACTCATGTTAAAGTATTTTACAATAGTGTTTTGATCTGATGGTGGGGGGGGGGGAGGGTCGGAGGCTTAGACAGAGCTGGCTCCAATTAGTCTTGCTAGGGGTGGAGGCAACTAGAGGGGCCTGTGGTCACTGTGGTCAAGCCTGGAGAACATGCTGTGACATGGCGCCCCTTGGTGGAATATTAGTGAATATGAATAATCTAAAATGAAAAGTGGAAAAATAAAAAAGAACAAATAATGGTTGCCACCTGGGGTTTGTTGATTGTCCCTCTATACTGTACCTTGGGGAAATCGTCTTTGAGCATCATTTCAATGTAACACACATGACCTGAATGACCAAGCTAACGATCCCTTATCTCTCTCCCTGATAGCGTTGTTTGATAAGGAGGCTGTAGTCCCTCTGGCCATAGCCCTGTTACAAGAATGATAAGGAACTTCCTGTGTATTCTTCTGTACAGGGACGTCATCATCCACTTGTTTACATAATTACAAGTCATTTGGTCCTGTTGTTTACACAACAAATGTGTTTATTGTAGAAATTCTGTCTTACAGTAAGTTGTTGGGGAATGTGTGTGTGTTTTGTCCTGTTTGCTTGGTAGTGTGTGTGCGTGTGTATACGCGTTGTGTGTGTGAGTGTGTAGTGGTTTATTATCACTGCTCTGTCTGTTTCCTGCCTGTAGGAAGTAGTGTATACACACAGGAAAACTGACTGTTTTCCTGCCTCAGACAGTGTTTGGTCCAGCGCCTTCATTGCCAGTCACAGTTCCGCGATTCTTTCTCTGTTTTCAACACCACTACGCGATCAGCCTAACATCAGTGTACTCTTTTTCATAGGATCTTTATTTTCGTTGGCCTTCCACTGCTTTTCAGAGCTGTTTCCTTCCCTTCTCCTAGCTGATTGACACATTTGCGTTGGAGATTGGAGAGCTGAAACAGGAGATGGTCCCCACTTCTCCTGCTATGGAAAAGGAGACTCTGGCTCTACAAGGGTGAGGCTTTTCCCCCCACATACTTTTATACAAAGCCAAACACTTTTGGATAATGTATTTGGTTTCTGGATTAATATTTAAATGAAATGTGCGAGTGAAGTTTAAAAATGTAATTTCTTTGTTGTTGTGTGTCATCCTGTTTTTGTTCATTAGCCTAGCCTGTTACCTAAGGTGCTCTACTCGTTTTAACCAGCAGATGGAGCAAGTGTGATGCAGCTAATCTTTCTCTTTCTCTCTCCCTCCCTTACCTTCAGGCTGGATGGGGAAGTGAGTGGGCTGTACTTGCAGTCCCCCCACTATGGTGGGGCAGGGAGTGAAAGGGATTCTGGGTACGACTCTCTGCGGAGACGGATGAGTGTGTTAGACAGATTGACTCAGACCCACCCAGTATGGCTACTGTTGGCACTCAGCGAAGATGAGGCCAGACGCATACTGCTCAGACAGCCGGCTGGGGTGAGCTGGTAGCTGTACACTCCAGACATTATGTTATAAGTGATACATCTGCGTGGTGCATAATCTGCTTGTAGTTTACAATTTGTCTCTTATTTGCTAGAGCGGTTTGTTCTTAATGTTATATTGATTTTTGCCTTCCATGGAATTAGATTGCAGCTTTTTCCACTACTGGTAAACTGGTAAACAAACAAACAAACACAAACTAGTTTGGTCTCTTTTAACATGAACATTAGCGTACCAAATACGTATAGGTATGTATGTGTAATATGGTTTTAGATGTGTTTCTTTGCAATTGTGTTATACAAATGGGAAACTTGTAGTTAGTTGTAGCCTGCAGTCCATGGACGGTTTATGTGTGTTTATGTTCCACTGGATGTCATTGAAGTTGAATGAAGTTATTAATGTATTGCTACTGTACATTTTAAGGCAAAAAACACGATTCAGTATATAGCTATACCGTTACAGTATAGCTATCATTTTGAAATGAATGGTTAAAAATGGTGTACATTATTTTACAAGGATCCCATTCATTTACTGTAGGTGTTCCTGGTCAGAAGGTCAGCGACTCTGCAGAGAAAAGTGCTGTCTGTACGTCTGAGTGAGGATGTAACAGGACCCTCCTTTGGCCACTACCCTGTCAAAGAGAGCCAGTACAGTTAGTATCTCATGGGTTTTCACTCTGCTAGGATGCAACAGCATGGGAGGATAAATGTGCAGTGTTTATTATCTGCCACTTGCTCCGCTTTACACATCAATCTGGGAACTCTCAATTGAAAACTGTTCAATCGTAAAGGCGAAGCATGCAATATCAGAATGGTTTTAACCAGGCTACAATCATACTAGTTATTATTTACTTGTTCAAAGGTAGGTCCAGTAACTAATGTACAAATTGTATGCAAATACTGAACCAGGTTTACAAAACACTGACTTCACCATGACCCTGTATATAATAATAAAATACAATAAAATAACTTCAAATGTAAGTCAAAAAATGAATATACATTATCTTGCATCTACACCAGCAGGTATCCATATCATGTCTAAGAACTGCTGTTTTTGGAGGGAAAATTGCTCACTGAATCACTTTGTAAAAGTTCAGTTTAAAGGTCATGGTAAGATATAGTGGCTCAGGATTAACAGTAAAAGTTGTGTCTTAGTCATACAGCACAGCCTGTCCTACACACAGCCTTGTGACCATAGAATTGTCAGTTTAATTGTGAGCCAGAGGGAAAAAAATGTTAGTGATAAACACACTCTTGTTGAGGTAGCTTATGTGGGACACTTAACTGCTAGTTTCTTCAGCTTCCTTGGTCAAAAGATATGGGTAGTTGTAGTACGTAAAATTCCAAGTGGGCATGTAGCCATTTATAAGATTAAAGCATGAAAAGTGCATTTGACTTATACAAATACCATCAACAATATTTAAACATTAAATACTGTATAGTTTAGTGAACTCTCTCTGTGTACCTATCACCATAGCTAAAGTGTCTCACAATTGTAGCGGTACCTTGTATACAGTCATAATGTTCACATGCTTATGTTGCAATTCATTCCCAAGCCATAAATGTTCGTTTAAATATTTGAACAAGAAAAGGCGAGTGGAGCATGCGTACGGCTATTTCCACTCAATTTCTGAGCACACCATATACTGTACATGCACGCAACAGTCTCAGTAGGTAAAGTAGTAGTTTAGCATTAAGTAGGTCTAGTAATATCTGCAGTAAAGTATGTTCTACTTCTTATCAGCTCAGTAGTGCTTAACATGTGCGTAGGTTTTGTTGGAACATTGGAGGGGAAACATTAAGCGGGGGATCTGAGGCTGCTCCCTTATGAAATTTTGAGTACCAAACACATAATTTCATTTATATGCAGAATTTGTTCCTTTTCTGCATCAATTTATATATTTAAAACGCATTCTGCCATTTTCGTTATATGAATGATATATGACCCATTTGGTTTCTGTTTCAGCCTTTTCTCTAGAAAAATCTGGGATCAGTTTTGCAGACCTGTTTCGTCTGGTTGCTTTCTATTGTATCAGCAGGTAAAAAAGTTAGTTTCCCTCCTCAATCATTTTCTTTACTCTCCGTTTCTGTCTGTCTGCATGTGTGTGTCTCTGCTCAGCCATTCCTCTGTGATGAAGCAGTGAGTCAAGGATGGAAACCCTGGCGATGGATTTATCATTTGTCGAGTAAGCACCGAGTTCTCAATGCTCGAGGCTCTCACTTCTTCTTTTAGTTTATGCCAGATTGGCAGCGGCAGACGGCTAGAAAAAGGACCCAACAACAGACAGAGGAAATGGGAAGTGGGCAAACGCGTGCCACTAGCAGAAACGTCCATCACAGCACAATATAGTTTAGGTCTGTAGAGAGATGTAGCACCCGGAGTACCCATGAAGGTTGAGCTTTGTGCTGACTGTTTATTCATGGGCACTATTCCAACATTTATACACTGCTCAAAAAAATTAAGGGAACACGTAATCAGCACAGTATAACACCAAGTCAATTAACCTTCAGGGATATCAATCTGTCCAGTTAAGAAGCATACGCTATTGTGAATCAATGCCACCTGTGTTGGTGCAAAGGAATGTGACAACAGGTGCACTGGAGAGGCAACAGCAAGACAACCCCCAAAAAGGGAATGGTTTTGCAGATGGTGGCCACAGAAAATTGCTCTCTCCTTATCCTTCCTGACTGATTCTTCTCTAGTTTTGCATTGTGCTAGTGTCTTTGTCACTACTGGTAGCATGAGGCGGTACCTGCAGCCCATTCAGGTTGCACAGGAAGTCCAGCTCCTCCAGGATTGCAACATCCATACGTGCCATCACAAGAAGGTTTGCTGTGTCTCCCAGTACAGTCTGAAGAGCATGGAGGAGATACCAGGAGACGGGCCGTTACATGAGGAGAGCTGGACAGGGCCATAGAAGGGCATCAACCCAGCAGCAGGACCGGTATCTGCTCATTTGTGCAAGGAGGAACAGGAGGAGCACTTCCAGAGGCCTACAAAATGTACTCCAGCAGGCTACTAGCGTGCATGTTTCTGACCAAACTGTCAGAAACAGACTCCATGAGGACCCGACGTCCTCTAGTGGGCCCTTTGCTCACAGTGAAGGACCGTGCAGCTGGCATTTGCCAGAGAACACCAGAATTGGCAGGTTCGCCATTGGCGCCCCGTTCTCTTTACAGATGAGAGCCGGTTCACAGTGAGCACATGTGACCGACGTGAAAGAGTCTGGAGACGCCGTGGTGAACATTATGCTGCCTGCATCATTATCCAGCATGACCTGTTTGGTGGTGGGTCAGTGATGGTCTGGGGAGGCATATCCTTGGAGGGTTTCACAGACCTCCACGTGCTAGCCAACGGTACCCTGAATGCTGTTAGGTACCAGGATGAAATCCTCAGACCCATCTTTAGACCGTACACTGGTGCAGTGGGCCCTGGGTTCCTCCTGGTGCAGGACAATGCCCGGCCTCATGTGGCCAGAGTGTGTAAGCAGTTCCTGGATGATGAAGGCATTGATACCATTGACTGGCATCAATGCCTTCCCCAGACCTAGTGCCACAGACTGTCCAGGAGCTCACTGATGCCCTGATCCAGATCTGGGAGGAGATCCCCCAGGACACCATCCGCCGTCTCATCAGGAGCATGCCAAGACATTATTGGGAGTGCATACAGGCACATGTGGGCCACACACACTGAGTCACATCATGAGTTGCCGTGATGAAATTCATGCAAGTTGGAACAGCCTGTGATTTAAATTGTTTACTTAGAATTTTGGTGGAGTTTGAATCCAGCCCTCAATCGGTTGGTGATTTTGACCGTTGTTACGTCATTTTGTTCTCAACGAATTACACAATGTACAGTAAAGCTTTTTTTTTAGCAGTGTACTTTATACTTGTATATTTATACTTGTATACTTTTATTGTGAAACGATGGATCTAAAATAATAACATATAGAGTTTTTCTCTGTGTGTTTACACTAATAGTGGGTGTTTGCATTAGGGAAATGTGAGGTCAGTCTCTAAATGCTCTAAATGGTTTTTACTGTAAAATAGTGAACCTCACTTTTATCAGTTCCATACTCACAGAAATCCCATAACAAATAACACAATATACTATAATCTGTGACTGATTTTTTTTTAAATCTCCATGCAGGGATGTTCTGCCATTTACATTGAAACTCCCAGAGGCCATTGCATCTGCAAAGACTCAGAAAGAACTGGAGGAGGTGGCTCAGCTAGGAGCAGGTAGGCCCACACAGTATTTAATAGAAATTCAACATGATTTTTTACTATGCGTGCAACAAAAAAGCTCTCTTTCATTGCTGGAGGCATACTTATATACAGTATATACACTTGCAGTCCACCAATATGAGTAATTATTTAAGTAATCACAGCCTTTGTTATTCTGGTCCCGGCAATGAAATGGCAGTGATTCAGCTTTCTACGACAGATGTTTACTGCATAGCTCAGTGCTTTGTACAGGGAGTGGCCACAGGAACACTTGCATACACACGCACACACACTGGCACCAGAAACAATATATTCCCTATTTAAAAAAGGAACAATGCACCCAGGAAAATTAAAATAATCTCTAACCTTTGTCACAAACTAGAAGTGGGTACTGCTTCAGGGTAACCAGTTAGGTTACCTACCAGTGTCAGGTAGTTTTTAACACAGGAAGTTAATAGAAATTCACACCGAAATATTATTTCTATGGAGTGTGGAAAATGAGAAAAGCTTTTACCATGAGTCAACAGTAAGCTTTTCTACTGCTGACAGATGACGAAATTCCTGTTCTCTCCTGGAAAGCTGTTTTAAAAGAAGCCCACTATGTCCGTAACATGGAGCCTTGAGTGTCAAGAATTGAAAGACAAGCATGTGTATAAATGTTTTGTTCTCTTGCCAGGGCCTTTGAAGCTCATAAAGTGTATGATTGTGTAGCTAGTAACATTAACTTATATGTTGTTTATGGGCCAGTATACTTTTCTAGATATTTTCATTTCATAGTTAAATCATAGCCTATTAGACCATCCTGATTTCATTAGCGGCATAATTTGTTTCGCTCTGCATAAGCATATGGAAACGCTCCATTCAAAGTTGTGTGTCATAGAGGCGTTACCAATAACTGTCAATCAATTCAGTATAGCAGCGGATAAGACCTTCTACCAATCAGAAACCACATTTCCAAACCACATTTCCCATTTAGAGTTCCCAGACTGATATTACAAAGAAAATTGTTGTGAACTTGCTAAATAAGGTTTTAAACAGGCTAGTTAATTCAATGTCTTAATTTAAGGCTACTGAGGATAGTTTTACAGGTTGTATGGTTCAAGTCCCTAGGATCATGACATTAATCAAATTACATTATTTAATTCAATTTCATTGTATGTTCATCTCTTTCAACCGAATATAAAAATAGATAAATAAATAACAAACATTAGGAATATATCTAATTTCCATGCTATAAACATGTTCTCATTAATACTAGATTTTGTAGTTCAAAGCTCTGGTTGCATTGCCTCACATGGGGTAGAAGTATACCACTAACAACCCCCCTTCCTGAGTTAGAGTATAATTAGACCAACCAACTGGACCCTGTGAGAGGGTGGCTTTCCATTTATAGGGTGCAGGAGCATTGCCAACTAGTGCCGTGGTTGTCAAAGTGTGGGTTAGGAGCCCCTAAAGGGGTCGCAAGATTATTTTAGGAGTCTCCACATAAGTTCATTTTGAATTAATTAAATTATTTTGTTAATCTAGTTTTATATAATGTGCGTTCACTCTTAATGTAATGCTATTTAAAAAAAATGCCATATAACATTGCAACTGTGGCTCAAGATTTAGTAGAAGTTGTAGAAGTTTGACCACTGAACTACATTTCACACAGGCTATGATTTCTTGCTGGCTTTGTTGTCCTTTTTCAGTTTGAGTATACATAGACCATTGTCGTGTTTGTGTGTTTATGCTGGAACACACTAGCTTCTTTTCTTCAAGTGGCCATTAAAGCCCTGTGTGTTCGATCAGAGAATTGCTTGCCAAATAGTAGCAAACAATGTAGTTATTCAATGGAGACAAGTGTCATGCAGACAAGAGAACCAAAACGGAAGCAAATATCCTCCACTGTCGAAGGACAGAAAGTCATTTACTGTACAGTTTGGAATTTTCCATTTACCCATGTCACAGATCAATAAATATAATATTCACTTTTATCCACCCTTCAATGTGAGTAAAACTGATTCTACTGATTTGATTGCCTTTCCGTACGTGGTGAAGGCTGGAGTAAATTCAAAACCGTATTTATCAATAACATCATGGTTTAGCCGCGCAATGTCACTTTAAATTGTGTGTGAGGTGAGGAGATTGAGATGGACATCAAAATAAATAGGAGCAAATACACAACAGACACTGGAACAGATACATTTAAACAGAAATGGAGGTAATTACTCAACAGTAGGTGTGAACTGTGTAGAAAAGCACAGCCAGACTGAAGATAGGGGAAGGCAGACAGAGCAGGAAGAAGGAGTGGAGAGACTACGCTGTGTGGTGTGTTCAGTGCCCTCCTACTATGAAATTAGCATAGGCAACTCCCTCTCTGTTCCTCTGGGTGTGTGTCGGCATTCAGTGATTCAGAGCCGAGAGTTAAAGCTATCACACCACATAAGAACAGGCAAGGACAACAGGGCGAAGCAAACTGAGAGAGAGAAGAAGTAACTTGGAGTGACCTTAACAGCTGAACTTGGCTAAAGTGAGTAGGAAATGGTTATGAGCACGGTTGGATATCCACAGTGATTTTGTTCTTCTGTATTTGTGTCTGTTTGTAGTGTGTGAGGATATTGGATTTTAGATGTACTTATATTTGTTTGTCATTGCTATATTTACAGTATCGGCTGAATGTTCCCTTGTGGATTGCTACTGTATTACGGTGAGCATTTGACATAATGTTCATTATTTGGTCTGTCCTTTTGTGTTGTAGGCTTCTGGGACTCTGCCCTGGGCAGACAGCGTTGTGTCCCCACCTCTCCTTCACGCCCTCTGAGCCGTACCCTCAGCCCCCAGCGCAGTGACAGGCCCCGGGGGGCCCAGGGGAGCCACCAGGTGTCCCAGCAGAGACAGGTTGGGTCTGGCTACGACAGCGCCCCTCCGACACTGCGGTTCCACAGTTCCTCATCCCGCCTCGAGAGGAGCCAGTCCAGTGGGGCTTTGTGCTTCGTCAACCCCCTCTTCCTCCAAACGCACCACCACCGCCAGTGTGGGCAGGACAGAGTCTCCCCCCCCTCCTCGTCCTCACATGCCCCTAAACCAGACAGCCACCCAGGGAATGCTGGGAAACCACCCGTGACATCACTGGGCGACGCACGAGGCAGCGGGCAGAACCTGGACGAGACCAAGGTGAGCGGGAAATCGCGCCCCCCTCCCCCCCGCCCCCCTCCCCCCCGCTCCATGCCCCGTCGGCGCCCTGCCCCGCCGCCGCCAGTGACGCCAGCGGCCACCACCAGGCCCAAGAGCATGCAAGAGACTGCCGCCGTGGCTTCCAGTCAACAGCAGACCTCCAGCAGGCGCCCGGCTCCCGCTCGCCCGCCCATGGGGACCAAGCAGAGCAGCCCGTCCAAAAAAGGCAGCGCGCCCACGGCTGTGCCGTCCCATCCTCCTCCACCCCGTCCCAAGAAGCCCGACCTGGAGGCTCAGCGCTGCCACATCGCCCTCGACGACGAGACCATCGCCAAGGCGCTTGTCCGGGCCAAGCTGCCGGCCTGCGAGCCGTCACCCCCGATGTCTGCGGAGCTATTGGTGGAGAGCGGCGCAGGGAGCCCCCCGAGCCCCCCGAGCCCCGCGAGCGTGCGCGAGGGGGGGCACCAGCGGCTCAGCGACGTCAGCATGTCCACCTCTTCCTCTGATTCTCTGGACTACTCCCAGTCTCCCGGCTTCTCACTCGGCCTGGCCCCGCGGGGCCCCCGCCACTGCCGGGGCCACCGGGACCCGGCCGAGGACAGCAGCGAGGAGGACGAGGACGAGGAGGAAGATGAAGAGGAGGACTATGGGGTCAGCCTGGAGAATGACTTGGACATGGGGCTCCATCTTCCCCGCAAGGCCCGGAGGCGGAAGGTGGGTGTGCGGCTGAGCGGGGGCTCCTTCATACTGCCCAGGGCCTTGAAGGGCCAGTTTCGTAAGGTCAGTGGGGTCCTCAGCTCTCTCATGACCCCAGAAAGACGGGCGGTGAAGAGGATAGCCGAGCTGTCCAGGGATAAGGGCTCCTATTTTGGCTGCCTGGTGCAGGACTATCTCGGCTTTGTCCAGGAGAAACAGGACTGTCACACATCAGGGCTGGATTTTCTACAGACTATCAGGCAGTTCATGACCCAGATGAAGGCTTACCTGCGCCAGAGCTCCGAACTGGACCCTCCCATTGAGTCACTCATACCCGAGGACCAGATCGGTAAGTGGAATCTGCAAGTCCTGTGTTTATTGAAACAGTGTGATAATCTTTGAATGGGTAGGATACAG
Organism: Percopsis omiscomaycus; assembly: GCA_027575585.1. Taxonomy (NCBI): domain Eukaryota; kingdom Metazoa; phylum Chordata; class Actinopteri; order Percopsiformes; family Percopsidae; genus Percopsis; species Percopsis omiscomaycus. Next base: position 2,687 of record JAODLI010048707.1, on the reverse strand, counting down.
TATGTTGTGGTTGGGAGTGTGTGGGTGTGTGTATTAGCAGGGCCATATAGGCTACAAATCATTCAGTTTTCCCTAACAACCCCACATTTTTACTCCAGACAACTGTATTCTGACCTATTTGTGTCAAACAATTGTGCAATGGTAGTGTGTGTCTGTGTGCGTGTGTGTGCGTGTGTGTTATGGTGTTCCACATATCCTCATTTCTTGTAACAGTCTCTACATGCGTTTCCATGACGACATGATAAGGGAAGTACAAATATTTTTTCAAAAGGACGTCATACTCATTGACCATGTTCAGTAAGTAAGTTTTATAAAACTACATGAGAGGGCTACGCTCAGAGGTTTGAAATGACAGAAATGATAATCCCATCCAAATGTCTTTGACGGATTTGCATTAAAACCCCATGGATGGGCGTTTATAATATGCTCAGCTGAGATAGTTTTTTAATGACTTCATTAGCTTTTTCTAAAATGACATTTCATTTGGATTATTGTGGACGGAGTATTTACATGAATATGTAGCCATGTCATTGTGCTCCTCTCTCCTCCCTTGTTCTTTGTAAACAAAAACAGCAAAGCCTTGTTCGGAGGGAGAGAAGTGATCCATTCTCCTAGAGCTAACTGACCGCAGACATGCACATACTGTCTCTCACACAAATATGTATACATGTGTTCTATACAGTTCACAAGAATAATCTTTACCAGTCTTATCAGAATTGAAAGGAGCCTTTATTTAATACAATGCATGAAAACACCTGGGATACTGTTCATTTACAAACGTATAAGCTTACCTACGGTACACCATACACCAAGTTGAAGAAACAGAGTTACTACTACACACTGTTCCAAGTATGGGTGGGCGAAAACATTCTGTCACAGTAAATGTCATTTTATATCACAGTAACAGTATTTATCTCCAAAACTATTTAGCAACATGTTAAAGAGTAACAACTGAAGCAATTTAAGTAATAAATTACCTTATTTACATAAACTAGTAAATATAATATGCATGTGACTCTGCGCTGCACCACAACACTGCCCAAACTACGTAAAGAAGTCCTGCCCACTGGTTCATTGTGCCACAGAATAAACGGTGTACTGTAGTAAATCGACACTGGTGTGGAGGTTACCACAACGATAATAAAATCGTCACATGGTGTACTGTATATTGTCATATTGCCTGACCATACTACACATTTATTTTGATAATTTGGTTTCATTTTAAGTGAAATGACGACCAAGATTACTTGTTGGAACGGTGTTGGAGCATAGACAGTCACACTTACGTCATACTGGCATTTACAGAAAACGAGAAGTTGACAAGCCTCCTTCTCGACTCGATACAGCGATTTAGACAAACTGTCGGGAAGCATACTTGGGTGTAAATTCTCCTGCATCTCTAGAAGATATGCTTTTTTATTTGACTCTAAATGCAGTATGTTGTGTAGACATGTCTTTAGACAAAACCCATTCAAAATAATCCTAGGGATCAGGCCTTGTACAGTTTCATTTTTTAAGGAAGCAGACAAGTGTGTGAGTGCGTGCATGTGAAGGGAAGGGAGGAAAGCCACTAAAAAACCATCCTAACATACAGTATAGCTGGACGTGACCTTGTATTCAGCAGGGTGAGGGTGAATTGATTTAGGAACATCCGGCCTACTCAAGGCTTTTGAACCATGTATATATTTTATTGTGTGTGTGAATAGTATTGACTGGCTGTAGGCTATTTCCCTGTAGTTGGGTGTGTGTGCATGTAAGACCAAATGTAAATGAACACACCGTGTCAAAACAATAGTTATAAGGCACTGAAACTTCCCTGTGTGTATACAAATGTGCGTGTTTGACACTGTCGACCACTCAATACTTTTGGACAGGTTGGAAAATTGGGTTGGGCTTTCCGGCACAGTCTTAAGTTGGTTGAAGACAGGAATAACTTTGTGTCCATTGGCAAATATTTATCTGAGCCAAACTAATGTAATGTGTGGAGTCTCCCAAAGTTCAATCCTGGGGCCGTCTCTATTCAACCTCTACGTCCTCCCGCTAGGCCAAATTATGTGAAATAACAATATCGCTTACCATAGTTATGCGGACGACACTTTAATCTACATAGATCTAACATCAAATGACTATGGTCCTTTAGACCTGATGTACCAGTGCATTGAGCAAGTTAATGACTGGATGGGCCAGAATTTTCCTTCAACGAAATAAGGACAAAACTGAAATTATTATTTTTGCTGACAAGGAAGAAAGGCTAAAAGTTAGCTCACACCTTGACTCCCTGTCTTTGAAAACCAAAAACCAAGCCAGAAATCTTGGTGTTATCATAGATTCAGATCTATGATAACACAACCACAGTCAGCAACAAAATTGGCCTACTATCACCTTAAAAACATAGCAAGATTTAGAGGACTCATGTCCTAACAAGACTTAGAAAAACTTGTTCATGCCTTCATTACCAGTAGATTCGACCATTTTAATTTTTTCTTCTCAGGTCTCCCTAAAAAAGCACTTAGGCAGCTACAGCTTGTTCAGAATGCTGCTGCTAGAGTCCTAACAAAGACAAAAAAATGTGTGTATGAAATGTGTTATATATAAATAAAGTGCCTTTTCTTGCCTTTACCTAGCACTGAAATCCCTGTAAACTATATATATATATATATATATATATATATATGTGTGTATGTGTG
>JAODLI010048696.1:0-16781 GCA_027575585.1 Percopsis omiscomaycus | reverse complement strand
GTTCACGGGGCTGAGAGACAGGTGAGGGCAATTATTAATCACCTGTCTCTCTTTTAAGCGGTGAGTGAACACAGCTGGGGAGAGCACCGGTTGGGAGCAAACGACCAAGAGAGCGACCACGCGGGAGCTCTCTGGAACAGAACCCAGAACCCAGAACCCAGAACCCAGAACCCAGAACAGGCAGTGTTAAGTCCTGTGGTATATTTGTGCCAATAAACCGTGCGACACACGATTAAACCAGAACCCTACCGTGTGGACAGTGTTTGTGTGCCACAAAGAGTTTTACAACACAAAGAAACAATTGTAAAGCCCCTTCAAGCCCAACAATACACAGTTATGCAAAAAGCCATTTAGACAAATAGTAAATTAACATATATGTTCTTATTCCTATCTCTTTCTACAGCAAAATCCAGATACTAATGGCAACCTGAGAAAGCGCATGAACTACATGTCCCAGCAGGAGTTGTGCAGTAGCGGGCAACCACAGGCGAGTGCAGGAAGAGGAAGGAGGCAGCCCCGCTTCTCCATCCAATACTCCTCCGTCACGGGGCTGAACGGCAGCTCCTCCACCCTGTCCCACTGCAGCCCCAAGTCCTGCAGCCTGCTCAGCGCCGCGTCTTCCTCCACGCAGCTATTAAAGAACACGCCCGCGGCCCCGCCACGCTCGGCCACACCGGACGTGACAGTGGGAACGCCGTCCGACCGGAACGCGGGCTCCTCCTCTCTCCAGAGTCTGCTGGGGCCCAAACTGGAGCGCATCCAAATGAAGGGGACCAAACCAGAGGTGAAGCAGTCACCATGCTCCCAGCCCACCACTGTCGGCATGGGAGGAACCAGCAAAATAGACAAGTATGCGCGCATCCTCTTCCCAGTGTCCTTTGGGGCATTTAACATGGTCTACTGGGTGGTTTACTTGTCAAAGGACACAATGGTTGCCAAAGGAGGCTAGATTTGAGCTTGGAACAAGAATAAAGGATGGTTTCCCATTAAACTTTGGGGAGCAAATGTTGATGATGACATTATTTTCAGAGCTTTGCCAACAGTAGTAGGTAACTATTGTTCTTGCCAAACAGGTAAAGACAACATGCTGGGTCAGCACTATCCTGGAGAACAGAACTTAGAATAGATGTTTTCTAGGGGTCCAGGGACAGCAACCATGGGAACGAATCAGCCAAATTAGAAATATCTGACTCAACAGAAAAAACAGCACCTGCACTCTGGAATATTCCACCGTCCACTTTACTTTATTCACTTTCAACTCTAAATACTCACCGCCTTCAACTATAAAAACATTATACCTTTTTTGTATTTTGTATTTTTGGAGGCTGGAGCTTCCCAGAAGACTTTGTTTGACCTAGGCTACTCTCCCGAAGCGACCTTTTGCCAAATAAAGGTATTTTCATCTCAGTTTATTAGGATGGAACGCATTCAACTATTATATATTCATATAATAAGAAAGCTGATTGCTTGGGAGCCAGGTCATATCAGGAGAAATTATTTTCAGAATAGAAGACATGGGGTTATATGACGGATTCTGGAGAGACTTTGAAGGCAGTTGTTTCACTAAACATAAATGGTAATATGAAATGACTTAATTGTTGGCCATCAGTGGTCTAATTTTTGGCCAGTACCTTTTATCTATCAGTTGATATTAGCCTTGCTACCAATGTATGCAGGGTAGCTCTCAAAGCTCTTTCTTCTAGTGTATATAGCTTGACAAAGAATCTTTTTATTCAAGTCGCAGGCCTATTAATTCAACATAACATATGTGGAGAAACCAAATTTAGAATTTTTGTATTCACTGTAGTATTAATATAGTAGTAAAGACAAAATAATTACTTATTTACATTAGAAGTTATGCTTTGCTGGTTTAATGGAAAGCCAAAGAGTAAAGCAACAGACTACATTGAGGTAAAGGATTATGTAAATGAAGGATGACAAGCTAGCAATAGATTAATATCTTGGGTTGTTTGCTTATGAATTTGTTGACAATTATAATAAAAGAATGTAACAGAACTTTTCCTGACTTGTGCAAATTCCAGAGGGATACAGTACAGGTGTCGAGGTTTGGTAAAAACCACATGTGGTGTATGCATGACTGAGAACAACAAGATTTATATTGGGTAATATTTCATTATATTTCTGCCTTAATTAGAATTAGATCAAGCAGACGCATTTATCCAAAGTGATTTACAGTGAGTCTAGTGGTCTAGGTGTTGGACTACCAGCCAGAAGGTCGTGGGTTCGAGCCCCAGAGTTGACCTACCTGTAAGCATCCTTGAGCAAGATGCCTAACCCCTATCTTCTCCATGTAATAGCACCATGTAATTGTACGTCGCTTTGAATAAAAGCGTCTGCTAAATGACCTAATTGTAAATGTAGAAGCAGGTTGCTCAAGAATGATTACAGGTAGGCTGGGCATGTTGGGGATCGAACCCAGGACATTTCTGCTTGGGATCACCACACTAACAACTAAGCTATTCCCCTTTCATTTATCATTATTTCCCCCAAAAATATTTTTTTGTAAATAATCTATTCTAAATATTATTGAAACTACTCAATAAGCAAAAGATGTAAATCCAGACAAAAATGTCCAAAAATGTGCTGATTGGACACTGTCCACAGGGTTCAGTGGAGGAGCTATAGGCTCCAATATGCAAAACAGAAAGCCCAGAATAAATTGTAAGTAAATTGAATACATATAAATTACAAATTTTTACTCCAATTATCATATCCACAGGGTCACATGAGGTGAAACAGCATAATTATGCCACTCAACCTTTTTACTCTCCTATTCATTGTCTTCTAATTGGTTCTGAAGTTTAATCTTCCAATAAACATGGATTCGCTGTATACGCTGTTCCCAGCCGGAAGGTCGTGGGTTCAAACCGCGGAGGTGGCCTACCTGTAAGCGTCCTTCAGCAAGATGCCTAACCCCTACCTGCTCCATGTAACATGTACTAATCGTAAGTCGCTTTGGATAAAACCGTCTGCTAAATGCTATAAATGTAAATATCTTAAAAAGACACGTCTTGGGATAACAGAAAATGTGGGGTTTTATGGCTGCATGCCTTGTTTCCCGCTATAATAGCTGTATCATCATCTATGTAGCTGATATTGTTCCTCCCTGTTGCTCTGCCAGGTTGACAAGCCAGACGTAATAAAACACGCCAGGCCGACGGACAGATCGAGATGCCCGCCGCTACTGAGCGTTCGTAGTCGTGCGTGAAATTGATTTTGTCAATGTCTCCTCCCGCTTTGTCCCATTGCGCGTTCTCTCTCTCTCGCTCGCTCCTGTCACACCTTAACCCACACAGATATATCGATATGTAGGCTACAAACAACCATACTGTACATACAACTGATATATTCTGTGGCCGCAATGCTGCACAATATGTTACACAACTTAATATTACCAGTATAAGGCTTAAGTATAATGAATTAACGCAGTATACGTACATTATGAATTTATTTATTTTACAGCACTGCTGCAAATTTATGCAAAAGCTAGTAGGCCTATTATCTCATTTTCCTTTCCTGTCAAGAGACAAAGTTGGACAAAGGATGTAAAGTGAGACCCTACAATCCACTGAGATATATTTTATACTGGTGTCAACTGAGGGATTTATGGAGCAATACAAAGTTTTTGATAGAGGACTAGAGTGCAAATCAATACGGTAAACCACTATGCATATGTTTTTATAGGGCGTCACCCAGTGGATTTTGGCCAGTACTACAACAAATGGAAAACATCCCAGTAACAACCAGTTTTATTATTATTAACAATATTAACATTTAGCATTCACGTTGCACTTGATTTGCAATATATTCAAGTGTAGGCTTATTGGCTTAGCCAAATCAATTGTTACAATGTCTCATTAGTGATCAATGTGAATGTGATTGTTAATAGGCTACAGTTGGATTTTAAAGGGAAGCTCGATTTGTTTCTTTCAGCAATATGTTCTGAAATGTATTTTCAAAGTAACCAAATGCCTGTTCAGTTTGAAAGTTAAACTGCACGCCTCCATTGCATTTTAGCACCCTCAGAATTGTTTCAAGAACATTGGGGTTTTGTTTTGAAACTTTGAGAACGCATGTCCCTCAAACACTTGAGTACTGACTGGCTTGCACTTCTTGCTACCTATTCACCCTACAACTCTCAAACACTTACACTTTTCTCTACCCCTCCACCTACAGCCAATTTCAGACAGTGAGCTATAGGACAGAAGTATGAGGTTGTGGGAGCGCTACAATGCAAAGCAATGTTTTTTAGGATTACTCAAACTCTTGGAACTTGGAATACTTTTGAGAATTATATAAATATATTAGTTACATAACGGTTACATAGCTTTAAACATTAGCTTTAGTAGGCCCACTACTATAAAGGTACTATAGCATATTATAGAGCTACAGCATTTTGATCAATATTTATGTATGCAAAACCAACAACATGTAGCTTTTAAAAATGAGAGCTGTAACATTACTATATTGTAGAAACTTATGGCTAAAGATAGTTAATGCAGTTTGAGCCGCAAACAAGGAATTGCAGTTGATTTAGTTGCCATGGTAACCAGAGAGAAATTAGAATTAGCAGAATATAGTTAAGGTTTTCATCTCCACCTCTTACTTTAAATACACATTTGTGATTGATCTATGAGCAGAAATAGGCCTCAGAGACTTTAAATATAGAAAAGCATTTGAACAGGTAAATTATGTTTTATGTTTTTTTTCCTTATAAACACTTGGTGTTCACAAGAAATATTGGGCCATCTTTTTTTTTAAAACCAAATAATGACTAAAAACTAGTTACAAATTACTGTTATCGAGCTTATATAGTTTTATTAGGAACAATGGTAAAATACATCTGCGAGAAGGCTCATGTAAACACAGCCTAAAATTATATGATTGAGTAGCTTTGTTATCTAATAGGCTCTTTTAAGTAAAATTTCAGTTCCATTCTTTTATTTCATTATTTATTTACTTATTATTTGCTTATAGACCCTTTCATCCAAAGTGAGATTATAGTTCAAAGTGCTTTGTTAGTTCCTATTTGTTGGACTCTCTGGTTATTCAAAGATTTCTAAATGATATATGACTGCAATGATCACTTCAGTTTTAAAATCTGGCAACATGAATTTAGATCCGCTGAGAAGAAAGTCTTCCTTTCAGTTTGACCTTTAAACTTTTTATGGCGTGTTTTTTTTTTTTTTCACCAAAATATAGTTTTAACAGTTGTAATTGTACAGTATGCTGCCACAAGTTCATTAGGGTTTATTTAACGTTTGTGCACACAGGTCTGAGTGGTCAGATATAGTTTTAACAATTGTAATTCTACAGTATGCTGCCACAAGTTCATTAGGGTTTATTTAATGTTTGTGCACACAGGTCTGAGTGGTCAGAGCTGAGAACAATTGTGTGTCCCTGTAACACATACAGTATAGTGCATGGGGCATGTGAACGTGAACTTGCTTTGAATGGAGAATGGAGTTAGGACCACCCTACGCTATCCTGCCTCATAGTTCCTCTCAACCGATTTCATGGTGACTGGAGACAAAACAGCCATTCTGCTTAGATATTATACAAATGGAAATACCTATAAAACATTCGACACACAAGTCACCTTAAGGTGGTAATACCCTTGTACATAATGTATATTTTATGTATATATTAATCTACAGATGTCTATGAAGTCGGGCGCAGGCCTTTTTGGTCAATACATATATATATATATATATATATGCTGTATGGTGACTTCCGTTAAATGATTGTGAAGGTGAAGGAAGGTGGTGACCTATCGCTTTAAGAGTGTCAGAGCTCTTTGGAGCGCTCTTCGTTTTTTTCTCTCTCTCAACATCTTTCTTCTGCCACGCAAGGCTTGTTGCCGCGGTAACAGGCCTCAGAAAGGTTTAGCATTTTCAGCATTGCCTGGTGAATCAACCCTTGCTGACACGGACCTTAATAATACACACTCGGCTTGATTTTGGCATTGTGTTTCAGTGGAGGCTGTCAGCTGTTGGTAAAGGGAACAAGATCATTTGCTTCTATGTTGCATTATATATTAAACCCTGTTTTTCCAGAATGGATCTTGGGATGCCTTGCCAAATCTTTCCCCACTGATTCAGCAATGACTCACCAGCAATCCAGGATGAATATTTTTCTACACTACAATAAGTACAACCCTTGATTTGTGTCAGGAACTACCTTTGTGGATAAAACCAATGTTACAAAACTTTTTTTTTCATGCTTTCGAAACTCTCCTCCCACACCTTAATGCTTAGTGGTGGGAACCACTCTCTACTCCTCCCCTTACAGCATTATAGATTCTCATTGCTACCGGTTTAGCCACGTGCACAACTGTGTTTCAAACATTGTAGTGATCTGGGGCAGAAGTCTGTTTTTCTGGGGGCGCCATATAATATAATCAAAGTGTATTCTTAATTTCAGTATTCAGTACGGTCAAATTAAATCAAAACATTGTTGACTGATTTATAGGCTTTTCCCACTGCCTATCCTTAGCCCTGTAACCCTGGGTTAACTTAGCCCCTTTTCACACACACACACACACACTGTTAATCTCAGGGTTAACCTAGGCCCAGGGCTATACAATTCACACAGCACTTCTGCTAGCCCTGGGTTAAATGTCCATTGGAACACACCACAACAAAAACGTGACGTAAAGTCTATTGTTTACTTTATCCCTGTTTCACACTGGCCCCTTTTAGCCCAGTGTTTAGTCGATTTTCAGGGGATAACCACGCAAACTCAGAGCTAACCCTACTCTGGAGCAGGGCCAGCAAGCCCTAGGCTAAAGTCGGGGTTAGCCCACTTTGGAATGTTCCAGCATTGTGCAAGTGTGAAAGCTTTCTTAGCCTGGGGCTAACAGCTCCCTTAGCCTGAGGCTAAGAAGGTTCTAAGAATGCTTTTAGCCCTGGGCTAAGTGCAGTGTGAAAAGCTTATAAGAGGAGTGGTGTATATGCTCTGCCCACTAGGGGGCAGAGCTATGCAAAGGTGGCTCCCCGGTACCACACACACACAACAATGGAGACTACTGGGGGAGTGCGCATGTGCATGCATGTATGTGCACTGTGCCTCTTCTGAAAAAACACCAAATCTGCTCAGGTATTATGCATATATACATTACTTACCCGGGTGAAACAGGAGGGTTTAATATAGTTATTTGCTATAATTACACTAGATGTTACACATTACCACATTCATGTTTACATGACCCATGGTTGATGAGAGCATTGTCATAATCACATCGACTTTAGGTGGCCAAGTGATGTGTAGTACTGTATTCTACCTACAGTATGCCTTGGCAAGGATCAAATGAAAATGCCTTTCCTTGCTTTTATTATCGTTTAGCTGATACTGAGCATTAAAATTATCATATTTTATTGAACATACATTAACATTTTCAAAATAATGTGTGCATCATATCATCAAATTCATCATCAATGAAATTATTTGTCCCCCATTTCCAATTTGAAATCGATCTACATGCAATGCCACTCAAACAAAATTCAGGCCGCGCATGATGCAACCCCTGGCAATAAACAACACGCTGTAACAGCATGTAACCCTGGAAACCGGGCAGAGTCGACATAAAACAACATCAACAATGAATAAACACAAAAAACATTGTGCTTGTCATTTTGGCCAGCAGTGAACTCCTTTCCACCCTGTCTGCACTCTTTTGGCTTGAGGGTCATAATGAGACAAACCACTCGATTGATCACCTGTCACAGGTGTGGATCAGAGCAGGGGTCAAGGGAACATCCTTCTGGTCTAAAGTGGGGAATGGAGGCAGCATTTAAGCTTGACAATGTTCCTAGGCTTTCAGTTCTGATGGGGAGTTGTGTGAGTTCCCTAATGAAATCAAGGAGTGTATCATTAACTTTCAAATTGAACAGGCAAGTAGGCTAATTTCTTTCCTGTAATAAACAGGAAACATTTCAGAGCATAGTGCTGAAAAAGCAGCTCCCAAACATTCTTGTTCTTCAACTTACAAGGTTGTGTTATTACTGTGTTTCAATAAGAGGGCAGCCATTAGGTTGTAAACACATTATTTACAGTAGATTTAAAAATTATTTGACAAACTCAGAACTCAGTACATTAACAACTAAATGACAGCAAACTCACAATTCTCTCTCTCTCTCTTTCTCTCTCTCTCTCATTCTCTCTCTCTCTCTCTCTCTCTCTCTCACACACACACACACATGCACACACAAGCACAAACATAATAAACCTATTGTTGTTTTGTTAATATTTCTAGCAAAATCACTCAATCCATGTTAATATGAAAATATTATTATCATTGTTATTATTAGGCCTACTAGTAGTAGAAGTAGACCTAGTAGTTTTAGGCTATATGTTTACGTATTAGGGGGGCAGAGTTATAGTAATACAAAACTATCTTTAGGACCCTGTGTGTGTCGCCCCCTTCATAGCTTTGTACTTTTTGTGTTGAGATGAACGAGACGGCTGCTTATCACGATTCACATCGAGCAGTTTATCAGGAAGGCGAGATGTTGAACTGGGCAATTTAGAGAAACGATCACCTGCAAATTTTTGTCTTAAATATAGTTTTTTCATTCTGAATTTAATTTATTATTTTCTTTCATTATGCAGCTATTCTTTATGGGCTTTATCGCAAATGGCTCGGACTATGATTTATAAGTGGTGGTATCTTTGTTCTGAGAGTCTTGCGCGCAGTCTGTCTGTTTCACCGGAGAGATTTAGGAATTATTTTTAACTTCAGATTTCTTCGACGTTCCAAGCTGCACACCTTCGCAAAGTGGGCTACTTTCTGCACTTCAGGTTAGTTTTTTTTTTCCGGACACCTTGTAATTGCTTTTTATTAATTCATTGTTGAGGAACAATTGCTGAAAAGCGTGGGAGAGAAATTGCGGATTTGATGTTTCCTCTGGGTGAATTTGTTAACAGGCTACGATTTTGCAGATTTTGTATTCTCGGTAGGCCTATACTGTGGTTCGATGCAAATATTTCTGGTAACAGAAATTCAGTGGAGGCGTGGGACGTGTCAGTGAATACTAATTAGAATAATTTGGTTTCTCTTCGTTACGCACACACAATAGGACTCGTGCATGCCAGCGTTTTTATTGGGGATATACCGGGATGTATCTAATGATTTAAAACATTATAGGCTTCTCACCTGAAGAAATTGTAATTATTTTTTAAATATAGTTTCTTTGTGTGTAGGCAGGAGCGATTCGAGCATCAGACCTTTAGGGGTGATCAGCCCCTAACGAGAATGTGACACGCCTACAGTACCGTGTTATCACTGGTTAACAACAATTTTTGTAGATATGATATTTTTGTATGTATGATATTTTCATTTATAACAATATTACTTGGAATTAATTACTAGTAAGTAACACGAGTTTTATACCACAAAATATTTTTTCAGAAAATGAACAATGGAATTTGCTGTTTTCCCCCTTCACTTTGGCAAAGCTCAATCCAATTAGGTGCACAATAGTTGGGTTAACATGGAGCCTAATGGCTTGTTTCCACTGAGCAGTAAGCCTACAGTACAGTTTGGTACAGTACGCAATTATTTCCATTTCGATTGTCAGAAGTTGTGAATGGTACCAAAATACCGATCTGTAGCCTACTGTACCACTTCTGGCTCGTTTCCACTGAGCGGGACAGTAGGCTACAGTTTGGTATAGTTGCTAGGCTACAGTACGATTCGGTATGGTAAACCCTGATCCGGCTTGTGTTTCCACCGCCAACACTAGCCTATCCAGGCAGTATGCCGGATCGCGATATCCCCATCACAAATTCAGTGTAGAACAGCATTTCTGCAGCCAACCTCGAGCCAACATCTCCCCGAGGGCGGTAACACTGTATCTACACGAAATATATTTATTTATAGCGCATCTCTTAATTACACCAACATTGTGCATGGGAAACAGTTTGTGCCGATAGAAAAAGTATTTATGAAAGATTGCTAGTTCATCGCTAGTTGAATCAGTTTGTGGACAGTTTTGGTTTTAGGACAGTTATGTACCTAGAATCACAAATATATTAATATATTATGACAACAATTGTTGCAAGCAACAAAGTTATATGAATAAAACTTTTAACAACAGTCAGATGATGAACTGGTGGGGCAAGCAAAACGTTTTCTTTTAAATTATTATTTGTAGTGTGTTTCTGCTTTTACAATGTATTTCCATTGCAATCTGTAAAAACGTGAGTCGAGGCAGAAAAAATAGACTCGAGGCAGGCAGCCTCGCGTGCAGTGTGCAACAGGCATAAGAGCAACACAATAACAGCAACTACTGCCGCTTTCACAACTTTGAAAAAGTTCAGTGCTGTACAAGTATGGCCTATATGTCTTAATGGCAAGAATGAAACCCTTACTTTTTTTTTAAATGGGGGGAAAACTCTGAGTGGCAAATGTCCCAAGGTAGGCCTACTGTGGTCAGAAAAAAATTACATTCAATTAGCAGATGTTTTTTTTCAAAGCGACTTACAATTGGTGCGGTTACATGGAGCAGATAAGGATTAGCCATCTTGCTCATGGACGCTTACAGGTAGGCCAACTCTGGGGCTTGAACCCACTACCATCTGGCTGGGAGTCCAACACCTAGACCACTAGACTATCCTGCCCTCCATTTAAGTGTTTGACTTAATGCAAACCCTCACTTTATTGTACAGACTCAACACATGGCATCACCCATGTACCGCAATCCCAAAAGTGAAGAATAAATGTGTCTGTTGCTTCAATCTTGGAGTGGCAGTGATCCAGTTCAAGAATGTTATGAAGAGACTGTGCTGAGACTTGAAAAATGCCATCTACAAATGAAGTCCATGCAACTTGATAGAGCTCTGACTTTCCAAGTCACAGTAATAACGACCGATCTGACACAATTGTACACAATTTACTTCTGTTTTTAATCTGCGCCATAAAATTCACTAATCTACTTCATCCTCACAGTCTCCTTTCACTGGCGTGGAGGACTACCAATGTTAAAGGTGCATGCCACCACCTGCCACCGGATTATGTATTATCATGACTTTATAAAGAATACTGGACATTAAACCTGTTTAAATAAAGCCTGCAATGGTTTTTTTCCATCTCTAACAGACCTGGCGAAAAATCTAACGTTAGAGGGCTAAAAATGGTTTTAGAAAATAATAATAATAATAATAATAATATTAATAATATTTTTGTTTTCTTTTTTAGAGGTTCTGAGATTAAATGTAGGTGTGCTTGTAAGCACCCCTAAAAAGAGTCTAAAATCGCCAATGTGTTTAGGTGTACGAGGAGCTATGGGGAATAGGGAGCGCGCTTTTCTACTTCAGATATGTCTGGCATTGACAACTCTTTGGCAAATGAGGTAAGGTATTTAAATGAGGGGATGATTTAAAGGCATGCTATTGGCTTTGATCACCTTTCTGTGGAAGTATTCAATCTAATGGGACATCTAATCTGTCTTCTGGTGCAACATGGCAAAAAATTTCAATTAAGCTAATGTAGGCATTGTACAATGCAATGTAGTGCCCTGCTGAGTTTTATTTGGAGCAAAGTTACTCACTCTTAGTGAATATACTACTGTACCCAAATGTGTTACACAGAACACACATTTCATATACAACTCTTGCTGAGAGAAATCAAAGCTTTCACCTGGAAGTGTCCCTACTGAAATCCTGTGGACATTAGCTAATCTTGCATACAATCTGTATTCGTGTACCACGAATCTCCAGCTCTGATTACATTTGCATATTCAATTGTGTTTTCGCTCCAACATCAGATGGCAAACACAAATGTTCTGCCATGAAGTGGGTCAGCCATGTGGCTTAGAAACACTGCAAGTGTATATGTACACACTTTTTGTCTGCATGAGTATGTGCACACGATAATCAGGCTTCTTAAAAGGTTTTTACAAGTTACTCAGATCGCATTTCATAAGTGCCTCTCAAATCAGCTGATGTCCTTCCTGATTGTGTTGACTAGGTCTGTACATTCTGATTCCACAACTGATGCCTTTAAAACCAACATAACATTGTTCACTCGGATCCTGGACAGACTACTGGATGGATATGATAATCGTCTCCGGCCTGGTCTTGGAGGTAAGGGAGACTTTTCACATATATAAAACAAAAAGAATGAATAATTAAAAATTACTTCTGCCATAAAGGGTTAGAGTGAGAGGTCTACCTGGGTGTGTGCATGAATTCACTTGGGTGTGTATGTTCTTCAGATTTTCATTCATACGGAATGGTGGTGTGACCTTTTCTGAAAGTAGTCCCTCAGATTCAAGGAATTTCATGGTGACTAGATAAAAATCGCTCTTATGCATGTAGTGTATACATTACACATGTACTGTATACACTACTGTACATAATACAGAAATACTGCTGTGCTTACTATTTCACTAAGTTACTTACTGTTTTATTCTTTTTGATTTCTTTATAGAAGAAACAGCGAAAAACCGGGCTAAAATAGTGTAGTGTGAACTAGGCATAAGGTGCAGTAAGGTACTTTTTAGACAAAGTTAGTTTCAAACCATGTACAATTGCGTGAGATGGAGTTTCAAATTTGTATTGATTTTATTTTATTATATACAACATGGAAACACGATTCTGAAAAATAAGAAGTTTTTTTCTGAAACATGTCAAATATACTGGTATATACTGTAGCCTAGTGCACTCAGAAAATCCATCTCAATTGGATTTTTAACTTGAACCTGAACAGCTTAGAAGCCTGCATGGATGCATGCCCAAATGAAATGTAGACATTTCGGGTTTGACTGAAACAATTCTGTTTTCGATTTCAACAGGTTTTTTGGATATGTGGAAATACCAACTGTACACTATTTGAGCAGGTAGTTGTGTAAAAATAAAAATGTGAGGATACGTTTGCATATTTTGACAATATAATCAAGGCAGCAAATAGGATGTAGTGTATGTTATGCAGGGCTGTAATCTAAATTGTCATATGAACTGGGAGGGCAGAATATTGTCATATTCAGACACCAAGGACAATAACCCGAAATATTAGGTGCAACTAAACGTATTCAGTGTCTATTTATCTATTCCCACCTATGTTCCACCATACTTGGCATATCATTTCTAGCTGGCAACCTCACCCCAAAGCTCAGCTCCTCCCTCGGGATTTGGTGCCATTTGAAATTCTAATTTATAGGGCCATCATCCCAGCCCTGGAGCCGCCATATGGGGGGTTAACCTCTTCTAGCTTGCTGTGTTTGGCTCGTGCAAACTGGACATATTGCTGCTAGCTTGCGTACTCTTTCTGAAAATCACAAATGTGGTATACTGTAGCTCCGAAATTCAAATGTTTAAATTAGATTCAAATTACTATATTTGATTATGTATTAAAACCGCCAGAATGTTATTTTGAAAACAAATGGAAAGAGTATAGAAATGCAAATAAATAACCAGAGGTACCTATATGCCTGAAACTAAGTAAAATCTCCATAAATGTCCATAGCATGTACCGGTAGATGCTTTTCTTCAAAGCACAGTGTGCAGTACAGTGTGTCTCCATTGTTAACACTGGTAGACCCATTGGTCCTTAACCCCAGTCCTATTCTCTGCCTACTGCACCAAACAGTATAAGACAAGATGGGACTATGGCACAGATTCTTACTGTATGTGTCACGGGGTTGTGTGGTGAGTGCAGACTAAATGAAAAACACGAAAACACGGGCGTACACAAAAGGTTCAGTACACCGGCGAGAGCGAACTGGAGGGGGGGAGCGCCTCCGGGTGTTACAGTACCCTGCCCCCCCAGGCATGCCTCCAGGTCGTGAGGGTCGGCCCTGAGGTAGTGGAGCAGGCTGGTGGATGTCCGCGAGCAAAGGGCCTTTCCAGGATGTCCTTAGCCCGGACCTGGCTGCGTTCCTCTGGACCGTACCCCTCCCAGTCCACCATGCACTGCAGCTGGTCCCCCCCCCCAACGTCTGGAGGTGGTGCCAGGGGCCCGGGGACCCCCGTCCTGAGGAGAGACACAAGAAAGGGTCGGGGAGATCTGGCTGTACTCTACAGTCAAGTCTAATGTGTAAGATACATCATTTACCCTCTGGAGGACCTTGAACGGTCCCACATACCAGGGCGCCAACTTATGGCAGGGGCAGGCGGAGTGGGAGGTCCCTGGACGACAGCCACACACTGTCCCCCGGGCGGAAGACCGCGCTGATGTCCTCCGGGAGCCCGTAGACATGGAAGACCTGCTGGAACAGTGCTTCAGCGGCCTGCATGGGAGTCGCGGGAACGGGATGAACCGCACCGTTTTGGAGAACCGGTCCACAGCGATCAGGACGATCAGGACGATCGGGACGACCGTCCTCCACGGCAGTTGACTCGGTCATAGAGAGCGGGTGGGCTCGGTTCCGGGGGGAGTGGCACATGGGTGGCACAGTCCCAGGGTCTGTGAAGAGGGAGGCACGCTTCGAGAACACCTCCGCTAGGTCCGCTAGGTACTCCCGGGGAACGTTGGGCTGGAGGGCGATCACAGGAACTTCCGCCGCTACGACTCGGCAGGTGACAAGCTCGCAGGTCTTCCTACAGCCGGATCCCCAGGAGAGGATCTCCTGCTGGCTCCATGAGATAGTGAGGTTGTGAGGGGGGAGGAGGCGACATAGAACTGCTGTCTCTCCCGGTGGCGGCCATCCTTGGTGAGGGAGACGGGGGACTTGGCGAAGAGGCGGTAGCCCGAGGAAGCGGGCCGCCATGGATGAAGCTCCCTATGAGAGTCCAGTGGGGAGCTGGGGTGCGTTGGGGGTGTGCACAGCTGCACTGGAGAGAGCGAACGGGAGGGGGGACGTTACAATATGTAAAATAGATGTAAAATAGATGTAAAATAGATTTTAAAATGAACACAGTTCATTCACAGGGCCATGGCAAATTAAATTCACCCATTTTTACTGTAATTAATGTATGTATAGTTTCAAAAAGGTGGCAATACATTGTTTGATTTAGTTTTCATATAGTGTCTATTTAAATATTACATCCATTAATTATATTTGTAACATATAAAATGATGTTACAATGATGTTACAATTATGTGGATTTCGAAAATAAAGTTTCCCTACACAAAATACTGACTCAAATAGATCAAATGTATTGAGCACAGTTCAGTATTAATTGACTAGTCGTCTACTTTTCCTCAGAGGAACAAAATGAACAAAAGTGTATATGCACACAATATTCACACAGAGAAGGGTGTGAGCGAATCGGCTGTAGGAGGAGAAGTGCCGAGGAGTGTGAACCACTGTGCTCACAAGGTGCAGGAGAGGTGTGCGCTGCAGGATTTTCCAAACTATTTGTTTTGTGATGCTGGATTGAATCAAAGGGGTAATTCCATAAAAAAATAAAAAATGTGGGCTTCTACCGTACCGGACTTTCAAATTCAACAGGCTAGTAATTTTCTTTCCTGTAAAAACATTTCAGAACTGTCACGATCGGCGCGCACAGGTCCGTGCGCGCACCGTGCCTGGGGGTGATTAGCACCCACCCTCCGACGCTTACAAGAACATGGTGCTGAATGAACAGCTCCAAAAAATTCTTTAGAAAGCATTGGCCAATTCTGAAACATGGTCAGGCCTCTCACTCATTATTTCATGTTATGTGGAGGACCCTGTGTGTGTTGTCACATTCATGTTACGCTATCAGCCCCAGGGTAATTCCAGACAGGGCAATTCCACACACAATTGAGGAATGTCCCTTTAACTTTAACAACCAAGCTCACTGGTTTTAGCTGGTGCTGGCTACAAATTGAAAAAGGCTACTTTGCTGGGAGTTTTGAAAAAGAGAGTGTGGGCTTTACTTCCCAGTGAGCTTACTTTACAATTTAGGCATCGTTGTCTAAGTGGCTGGTTTCAAATACAAGGGCAGTTCCAGATCATGGAGTATACCTTTAATTTAAAAAAAATGTTTTTAAACCTGACTGCATGGTGGTATTAAGCTCATCTGGCTTGTTTCATACACACCTAGCATACTCTGCCATTATTTCTCAGTCCAATCTGGCAAAGTTGACATTTGGATACATGCACAGTGGGAAACATGCTCTCTCCTTAAAGACAGGTAACCTCTGACACATTACACATGCTTCAGCAAGCCCATCTGCACAGAATGATTCACATTATAATATAAAGCCATTTTTGGGGCATTTTGGGGCTGTTCGAATAAATTAACTTTCCTTTTAAGTGGCTTAACACCCATAGGCATTAAATGCACTCTGGATCTTTTTTAATAGTAAAGAACAATTTTCCCCAAGGGCTGTTCTTTTGTAGGTTTGCTATTGTAAGGAGGCACCATTTGTACAAATGTCTGCATTTCTTTGTGTATACAGTTCATGAAATGCAGATTCACTGGAACTTTCATCTTGCGGCAATTTTGCTTTGCCTTAGCCTTACCTCATTGCTATTTCCCCCTTGGCTGGGATGGATTGTTTGCACGCACAGAAGGTCTCATGATATATGATGTCAATAAATCATACTAAATCATACAACAATTATCAAATGGAAAAGTACAACATATTATTTTTCACTGTACAGAATAAGGCTTTGATATCTACATAAAAATGCAGCTCAAAGTTAAACCATATTATATACAATATAGGCTATTCTCAAAACTAAACTGCATAGTGTAATACTGTGTAATGAAAATTGTATGTTGCATTTTACTTTTGTAGATTTGCTACACCTGTTACCATGAGGTAGCATAAATGTTACTTTGTGTACCTTAGCCAACATCTGGTTTGTGCGTAAGCTACATTTGCCCTA